>CAJHUC010001876.1:0-25565 GCA_905146915.1 Ostreobium quekettii
ACTACTGGCAATTTGTTGGTCTATATGGCCTTAGTACTGGCCATCTTTTGGCCGGGAAGGGCAGAGTACCGGCCGCCCATTAGCCGGGAAAAGCTGCGCTACTATATGTCCAATAATTGCCTTTGCTGGTGTAGGCGGCCTTCCAGGTATGTGTTTTTTGTGTGCAGGGGGTCGTTAGTAGGATGGTACATGCAATGCCAAGGGTGGGAAGACCGCCGCGCAAGGAAAAAGAATCATAGAGGGAGCATGGCCCATGCTCCCTCTATGCTTCTTTTTCCTTGCGCGGCGGTCTTCCCACCCTTGGCGCTGCATGCGAGCACACACCATGATATCGAGGCGTCCAACTGGGTGCAGGAAGCTAGCGTCATCGAAGACCACATCAAAGTCCAAGGCATCACATGACGAACCATGGAAATTTTGTTATAGTTGCTGCGAGTGAATGTATGCATTTGGCAAAGGATTACTAGCCATTGATTACCATAGTGGGCGATCATCTTAGGACTATGGGTGTTGGCAAGTGTTCATGTGTGCTCTAGCATTTGACGGGTTGCGCCTCTAGTCTAGCAAGGAGTACCGGCCGTGGGTTGGCCGGGAAAAAGTAGCTAGGGATTGTTGTTGGGCCCATGGTGTGTGTTAATATATGTAGTCTAGCGTTTGCAAGGGATGGCCGGGAAAGAACAGTGGGTTGTGTCCCCTGTCTGGCAAGGAGTACCGGCCAAGACAGCATTTATGTATATTTATTTATTCATGCATATGTATTTATGACGGCATGGACTGCAAATAGGTAGACATGCGTTGTTTAAACATGTATTAATATTGGAACTCGTTGTGTGTTAGTGAGCGCTACATGAATGGAACAAACATTCTGTAACATCATCTGGTTGCGGCTTGCTTCCCATGCATGGGAGCGACTGTGTGTGAGCGCAAGCAGAAACACGAGCAACGTGTCAATTAGGATAGGGAATAGGGCTTCAGTAAGCTTTCATTCACACCAGCGGGAAAACATAGTGACCACCACTGAAAATTTATGTCAACGTTTTGTTCTTGTAGTAGTGAAGGTTTTCAAGCTAACCGTTACTTCCTGGCAATGCAGATTCAATAGGGTGGATGGGAACATTTGACACACGGCACAGCTGTGATCATAGCCGATGGCGCTTTTCCTGAAGAAGAATATTTCCTACAATTGGTGCTTCTTGTGAGAAATGTGCGATCATTGAACAGCAGGCTTTACTGCCGAGGGCACACTTGGAGCGCTTGGTGTGACAGCGTGAGCATGCCAAAGCAATTTCTCATTCAACTGCTGACTTTCCAGCAGTCTTGCTTCTCCTGTGACTATTGGATAAGAGGAAAGCTGGAAGAGTGGATGACATGTAGGATAATGAAGAGAGGCATTAACATAGGGGGATGCAAGAGCTTAGATTTTGCTGAGAGCCTAACGTACCACGTTTGAAGTAGTGTTTTCTTTTATGCAATCCTAATACTTACGAGCCCCACAGTCCCTTGGGGTTGGCTGCGGCTTAGGCACTGCTGTTCCCTTCACTCTCCTGGCTTTACAAAGGGTAAGACCCCTGAGTTGAGGTGAGTCAGATATTAGATATTCGCGCAAATTGGCCTGTCGCTGCCCCAAACCATCCGCTACCATGATTTGCACCATAGACAATGCACTAATGTGACACAGTCATGACACGTGGACGAAATGAATGGCCTCGCCGTAAAAGGTCATCGCTGTTTGCGATCTGTCTGTAACTCCGCTGCCTCCAAGTCGTTCCCAGGAAGCCTCCACCGGAACCGTTTCTCCAGTGGCGAACCAGCTAGGGACCTATCAGCACCACCAGCGTTTGAGCACGAGTTTGTGTGTGTTGGGGGGGCTACATTATGAGGTCACTCGTTGGCACTGTCGGACCCAGAGACGGAGTGTGCTTACTGCGCTTCCCGTAGGGGCTCTGGTGACCCAGTTGAGGTACCAGTCAGCCGGTAACCCTCAGCATGTTGCCAGAAAGTGGTTTTCCGTCAAGCAGGTGATGCGGTTGTGGGGTCGTGACTGATCATGGCCCTCTTTGATCTACAAGCCGTGTGCAATAAGAAAGTGGAGGAAGGTTCAGTTTTTGCTATGCTTGATTGTGCCTCTTTTTTCTACAAGGTTTGTCCATGCCCATCACGAAGGGATTTCTTTAGTCCGAAGGCATGCCCACTGCTCCAGGCCCGCGCACTGCAAGGCTGAGCTTGCCGCCAATACCTGCTCTTGCGCCCATTCTTTGCCTTGGCATGCGTGCATACAATATGTGAAGCAGGCGAGGTGAAGCACAGGCGCAAACGTGTAATCTGGTGCTCACCTGGACAAACGCTCCTAGAACCACCTGATCCGGCATGGCCTAATAGTATCAACGGCAGCGATCTGTAGCGTTTAGATCAGCTAAATCTCTCTGACTAAGTTTGCCTTCGAAAGGCAACGGCGGCCACTGCCCCTTGCACGCGGTGTGTATACATCCCAAGCCGTTTATCTGTGCCTCATTCATGTTTGGGTCAATATTTGGATCCAAAGTTGGGTCCAATTTGAGCCGCTATTGGGCTCAGCCTTGTCCAAATTGATCCGTAGTGATAAAGTAACTGTGTCCATGCAGATAATCACTGCGGGCTACCGTCACAATTTCGTCAATGTGACCGACAGCTAGTACTAATACTCGTGGTCCATTCTTATGCACATCACTAGCAAACTCTGCCAGAAAACGCGCAAGCCTCAGCCAAAACGAGGTCGGCATCGGTAATTCCCACTCATCGCCTCGCCTGTCGCCCGAACGGATCCCCGCACGACCACGCTCGTTCCAGGAAGAAGTGAAACGACAAGGACAGGACAAAAGGAGGAGGATAAAGAGATAGCAGAATTACAAGCCTAAAAGAGAATGTCGCGTGGCGTGCAAGGCGCCCAGCTTCGGCAGCCACCACGCCGATCCAAACCTTTCCTAATCCTAATCCCAACCCAAATAAAGGATCCCACAGCCAAGCTCATCCCCACGGGGTGGGTGGTGGGATGGAGCACCCACAACCTCAACCGCCCCACTTCCCACGACTGCCAATGGCAAGGATCACGCACATCTCTCCACCGCGAAGTCGCCGTCTTTCCATCAATCACCATCATGGTGAGCATGATGCTCAACTTTCCCCAGCCCAATCGCCAATACCGGCGACGAACGTTGGGAATCAGTCGCGGCGCTTCCCTCAGCAATCCCCATCTCCGAACATCTCCCTCAGGCCCCAGTCCCATCCCTCCTCCCCTTCCCCCTCCAGGTCCGCCTCCCAGCTGCATGAGTCGCACAGCGGCAGCCGCAGCCGTACCCTGGACGGCAGCCTCTTCAGCGGCCGCCATGCGTCGGCGGTCCCCCAGCATCCGGACAGGTCCAGCCGCCGCAGGGCAGTTAATCCCGTGAGGTGCACCAGCCCCTCGTCTGTAACAAAATCGATGTCGGAGAGCTCTAGCTGGGTCAGGTTGACTAATCTGCCCACGTGGGTCAGTCCTTCGTCCGTTATGCCCCAGCCGCACGCGCACAGGTCCACCAGATTAGTCAGCCGCCCCACGTGGTACAGATTCTCGTCCGAGCAGTCGGAGAGGCGGAGACTCGCGATGCCGGCCAGCCCCGCGGAAGCCGCCGCGAAGCCGGCGCCGGTCACCTCCCCGCAGCAGCAGTTCAGGTGGCGCAGTGACGTCAGCTTCCCCACGTGGGCGATGCCCTCGTCAGTGAGCACGCCGCACTTGGACAGGTCCAGGCGGATCAGTGACGTCAGCTTCCCCACGTGGGCGAACCCCGCCGCGGTGATCGAGTAACCGGACAGATTCAAACACGTCAAAGCGGTGAGGGAGGCCACGTGCTCCAGGGCGCTGTCCGTGATCTGCTGGCAGGAGTCCAAGTCAAGGTTCCTTAGGCCCGTGAGCCGGGCCACGTGCGCCAGCCCCTCCCCCGTGAACCGCTTGTTCCACCTCAGGTTCAGGCTGGTGAGCGAGCTCAGCAGACCCACATGCGCCAGGCCCTCATTAGTAATCCGGCAGAATCCGAGATCGACGTGGGTCAGTCCCCGCAGCTGGGTCAGCTGGCACAGGTCCGCCTCCGCGAAGCCACGGTGCTTCCGGAAGCCCAGGCCACGCACGCGCTTGAACTTGGTAGCGACGACTCCCGCCAAGGTGCCGAGCGGGACGTCGCCCGAGAGGTTGAGGAAGGGCACCGACTCGGTGCCCCAGGCGCTCCAGTGGCGGTTCACCAGGCGGGAGGCCTTAAGGAACCGCGTCAACTCGCCACAGAACCGCAGTGCATCGCGCACGCCGTCCAGCAGGTGAAAGGGCAGGTCGCACCAGCCCTGGCACAGCACGTCGGCCTGTGGAGCAGGCGGCCACCATAGGGTTGAGACACTGGGCAACCAATGAAGTACTGCACCGAATACTGGGTATCCAATCACGTACAGTGTTCAGTACTGTGTGCCAACCAAAAAGTGCGAAATGCTCCATTGGAACGAAGTCTGTGCAAGCCGTGCATCAAGTGCTGAGCGACGAAAGATGGCGAATTCCATGTTGGTGTGAAGCATGATATCGAGTGGAGCAAGCTTGGTGTGTGTATGCATTTCTATTATGGAAGCACCACGCACACACAAGTGTGGCGCTTCCATAGATGTGCATGCAACTGCATTTACATCCACACATGTGCATATGCCCCGCATATACATAGCACTGAAGCTCATACCTGCCGAGTATTGTATCGTGCACATATTGGTGCATATGGGTGCATGTATGTATTCACATGTATACACCCTGCAAAGGGCGGAACACATCATATGTACAAAGGTATGTGACCAGCCTGGCAATGACCAAGGAAAAACGAGAACGAAAGGCCCATGTGACCTTAGCCCATTTGGTTCAGTACCGGGTATGGTGCTAAGCATTGTGGCAAGCACTATTGAACAAGAAACACGAATTTGCCAAGAGTTTCGACATGCAATACAGTGTATACAATCAAAGACTGCATTGGCCGTTGTGCAAATGAATGCATGAAATTCGTCATTAAGCTGAAGTCCTGGGTGGCGCACCACGTGTACACTTGAATCCATCGACAGAAGAATGCAATACTCAAATTCACAACGAGGTATAGTGCAATACACTGTGCATTAGCAAAACTGTTGCCTGAAATGCTGTTCAAAATCTCTGTGAGGTGCTCGGCTAGCAACCGAATTCTGGGTGACAGGATTTGTGTTGGCCATCGCCTAATCTGGCCTGACCAGGTCAAAGGTACTGCATTCTCAGGGGCAGTCACAGATCGTAAGCTGATTTTGGGCTTCTCTTTATGGAATGCAAGGATCGTCAACACCAACGCGATAGCATTGGGAAATGATGCCATGCAGTAATGCACATGCCACGCACCTGTTGCATGGGATCGCTATAGACTCTGCTACCACTGTGCAGTTTGCTGAGAGTTAGATACAGGCCACAGAACCCAGTTTGCCTTTGTGCGTCAGTTTTGGAGACTTCAAATGGGTCTGCGCATGTGCAGTCCCTGCTGTGGCAGCCCCAGTGGATCAGATGCCAGTGGTATGCCACAGTAATGCTGCATCAATTTAGCTGCACGGCCACACAATGAACAACAAGTAAGGAGCTGTTAAACTAAATCAACAATCCATAGTGACTAAGGATAAGAATGTGCAGAGCAGGTGATCAAAAAGACATCTAACAAAAGTTCTGGTGTTGGCCACCCTTGTGCTTGCCATAGCCTGCAGGGCAACAGGGGTGCATTTGGTTGTTTGTAGAATCAGCAAAACTCGCTGTGTACTTTGCAAGGCCTTGGCGATCCCAGAGGCTATCCATTTCGAATTCCTTGCGTTGAGACCCAAGTACTTGAGGCTAAGAATCCAAAGAAAAACTGGAGGCTTGCATTCCCTAAAGAGGTGCCTCAAAAGGTTGTGACTTGCCAATGGCCAAGCTGCCTCCCTTGAGATATCAAAAATGAGGCGATGGTGGGTGGGTGACTGGGGATGGTGGTGGTGGATGTGTGGGTGGGGGGGTCCTGCTCAAGATGCAGCAGTGGGGATTGTCAACTTCATGTTCATGTGGTTTTGCTCAATTACAAAGTAGATCCATTTCATGTTTCCTGTCTGTTTACTGCAGCCATTCCATTGTTGGACGTTGATGGGCACCACCACACACAGTCATCCCAACACGCTTGAAGTCACCAACTTGTTGAAAGCTTGCCTTGTCGTGCTGTGACAAGCAGAGGCACACAATTGTGGAACAGTTGGCTCCTCTGGAGCTGTCAAAACTTTGCAGAGAACAGGTCCATGCTGTCGCAGTGTGGTGGCCCACTGCAAAAAATCATCGTGGCACTCGTGCAGCATCGCTGGCCTGCATACAGCCAGCTTTGGGGGTGGATTTGATCCCCCCGGTGCTGCGCGTTCTGTCCCCTTCGTACCGCCTCCCAGAATGTGACTCCCGACCGCTGCCCATGCGGCAGCAAGCGGCATGCGCCGCCCGTCCGTGGGATCTCGAGGCAAAGCGCCGGGAGCCGAAGAAAAGAAGAAAAAGAATTAAAAAAGAAAAAAGAAACGGACACCAAGAGCCGAGCACCGCAAAATGGGCACCAAGAAACAGGCACAAAAAACAAACACCAAAAACAGGCGGCAAAACAGCGCGCACTGGAAAGCAGGCACAAAGAAGCACGCACCAGGGGATGGCCAGGAAGCCAGTGGTGATCTCGCGTCCGGGGCGATCGATCGTGCGAGGGAAAGCTCGCGAACGGGCAGGCCACAGGGTACCCACCGAGCACCCCTCCCGACGAGGCAGAATTCTTCCCGGCTCTCAACACAAGCCCACTGGCTGCCCAATCTTCGCGTTTCGGCCCCGCGGCGGCGACCTCCGCGCGAATACAACGACTTCCGCGCGAAAGAGACGGACGGGGCGATGCTAATCATCCCCGGGCTCCCGCAATCAGAACAGCTTCCACGGCTGTCAATCGACCCTCGAGCCCTGCACGAATCTCCCGTCCCGCGCCGCGGCGTAAAACCCATCCTTCGGCGTTTGCTTTTGCCCTGGCCGCCCCATTGATCCCCCGCCAAGCGCGCGCAACCCCCTACCCGCGATTGCCAGCCCCAAGAAGCCGGCTGCTGCGCGCCATCTCCCAGTCACACCATCGCGATCGCCGCGCGCAGGATCGCGCCCGCCGATTCCGCCAGCCCCCCGGGCATCGTTCGAGGCACCTCTACGTGACGCGCCATCCAATCGCCGCCGTGGGCCCCCGTCCCGCTGCGACCAGCGACGGCCACGAAGGCGCAAAAATCGCAATGCCGAACCAAATCACGCGCGTCACTCGACGGGCCCCGACCCCCCGGGCCATCACTTTCCAGCGCCCCTTTCGCCACCGCCGGAGGCGATGCGACGATCTCAGTTCGCATTTCGGCCCGCGCGGCATGCGGAGGGACAACCGAGAGCCCGTCCGACCTTCGCGACATCGTCCAACCATCGGCGCCCCAAGCCCCGGCCGAGGCGCGCAGGCCCGATCCAATTCCGAAATCGGACGGCCTTTCCCGCCAGATTTCGAATCGGCCGAGTCAGCCGGCGCCCGATCGGCGCCAAAACGCAATCGGCCTCCCTGCCGCAGGCCTCGCCATCCCCCCCGCCTTCCCACCTCCCCGTCCTCATCGCACGGCCCTCCGCGCCCCACCCGGCGCTCATGCCCGCCGGCGGCTCCGCCGCGGATCGGACCCAATCGCCCCGTGCCGCCCACGTCCCGTGCCCCACGGCCGATCGAGTCGATTCCCCGGGGATGGCACCAAAGGTCTGATCGGCCCCGAGGGCGATTGGACGTTGCGGCGATCAAGCGCGCGAGGTGAGCCGAGAAGAGGTGTTGATGCTGAGGCGGGGCGGGGGCTGGTGTGCCTCACCTGCTTGGGCGAGGACTGCCTCCGGTCCGCGCGGCGGGGCGTTGTCCTTTGGCGCGGGGCTGCTGGCCTGAAATCAGGGCATGGACGACTTTGGGTCCTTGGCGTTTTTTGCTTTTTTTCCGCCGCGGGGGAAGAGGGCGAAGGGTGAGACTTCACGCATAGTGCCAATTTCCAGGAGGGTGTTCCCGATACAGACCATTGTGACGGTGACGGTGACGGTGACGGTGACGGAGACGGTGACCGAGACGGTGACGCCGCAAAGAAATAAAATTTTTAGGCAGATCTGCGGAGACGGGCGGAGACGGGCGGAGCGCGGCGGCGGATGGCCGCGAGAAAAGCGGAGATGGGGAGAGGGCGGTAGTGCAGCCACATTGTTCCCGATATAGATAGTAAGCAACGCTTCTGGCACCTTAAAGCAGTTGGATGTAATTTGGTAATGGAATTCGTTTTCTCTTTGCCACGTTGTTCATTCGCAATGTGGCGCATTGCAGCCAGTGAATCTGTTGGCAGCAATCTGAGAAGGTGGTGTCAGAAGCGGTGAATTTTAGCACCAAATAGGAGGTACCTTGCTGCCAATACTCGTATTTCTGCAGCCAAAAGCCAGAGTCATAGCAAATGTCAATATGAACAGAATCAATGTTGGGATCGCTTGAAAACCTTTGACCACCGAACAGAGCACCTTGGTCGCATATTTGGGAACAACACTAAAACATAGCAAAAGCTCTTGCATCAAACTGTTGATGACCGCCAATGGTCCCAAGCACATGCTTATGTCAAACCCACAATTTTGTTCATGATCACAGCCAGTTAACTGGTCAGCCTGAGGGATAGCACCAGAACCGAACCTAAATGTGAATCCAATGTATACTCCCTCCACCCACTCATACCCAACCATGTATATCGATATGACCTCAAGCAATCATTGCACCTTTAACTTGCATTGATCTAGACATCACTCCCATCACTTCTGATCGAAACTATACCCTACCATCTGCCATCAAAGCACTATTGGGTGGAACACCCTTTTTGACATCCCAAGAAAAGTACAACAACCATGAAGTGCTTCGCATTTCTGTGTAGCCAATCTGGGAACCTCGTGGCATTTCTCAGCTTGGTGTGTTAGTATCACTTCATTGTGATGACATGGAGATATGATGATATGACGATGCAGGAAGCAACTTTTCATGGCACGAGTTCTTTCTTTGGGGCTGGCTCATCCTCGGCAGCGGATGATAGTCCTTGGTTCAATTCTTCATCACCCGAAGTTGAAGAATCCTATCTACCGCAGATTGCGGAGCTCCATAAAGAGGGTTCCATTGAGGCTATCCAAATTAAAGGTGCAGGGGACGTGCACAAGGATGTCAAACTTCCACAACCTGAGGTTGTCAATCTTGTACAGCACCTGCAACCACAACAATTGCATCAGGCCACACAACTACGACACTCAAAGTTGCCACCACAATCCTATCAGATGCAGCCAGTACAGCCAGTACAAATGGTGCAGCAGGTGCAGCTAGGGCAGCAGGCGTAGCCAGGGCAACAGGCGCAACCAAGGTAGCAGGTGCACCTGGTGCAACGGGCACAATAGATACAGCAGGTGCAGCAGGCAAAACAGGTGCAACAGGCAGAACTGGTGCATCAGACAGAACAGGTGCAACAACCACAATAGGGGTCACATGCTTTTCAGGTACAACACTCACATGTCACACAAGTGAGGATTGGCAGTAACATGCAAAACTGCACTTTTTAATTACCCCTTATCTTTGTTGCATTATATTTGGATATGTCATATGCTCATGTTACACACATATTCATAGACTACCTCTTACATCTTGTGTTTGTATATGCAGAATCTGCCGTACTTGCTGCATGTGGTAATCATTATAATGATTGGCTATATTGGCAATATTGCAGCCAACAGACCACTGAAGTACCTCACGGCTATGCACAAAATTGCCATCTATTGCAACACTATTCTGCAGGGGGTGGAGATCATGACAAAGCATGATCCAACCAAGAGGGGTGTCACCCCATTTGGAACTAAAGTCAAGGACTACTTGGCTACCGTGGGGCGCCTGGTAAGAGGCTGTTTTCAATATTATCACATGAATACCATTGTGGTATACATGTTTTCTTATCTACATGGTGCTGATATCGACACGTGTGTTGATATGCCGAACTATCCAAGAGATGGCCCCAACGATGAACTACACGGAAGACCAATCAAGCTCAACAGGGACATGGAGCAGGTTAAGGATGTGTACATATCCCTAAACGAGTGGTACAATGATAAGTATCCCATCACTACCCATGGTAAAGGAGGATTGAAAGAGGCCCAAGCAAAGTTACTCCTTAGGGAGTGGCAAACCCGCAACATTGGGCCACTCGGCACATTGCTGGATAATGCATGATGGTGAATGGAGCATGAGATGCACAATTGGTGTGTGGAGGTTTTTGTGTATCAAAGGAAGCATGTTTGTAATGCCATTGACTATTCAACCAGCGGATCTTGGGCAATCTGATGAACGAGTTACTGACTTCATCGTTTTGGAGCCAGATGTTTTGTAAAGATCGAGTTGCAATGTTTCATCCCGATATACTAAACACACTGCATGCAGCCTAGCAACCACACAACCATGCCTAGTTAATGTTTGATGGAGGTCTGCAACCTGGTGCTATGGTAACCTTGCAGGGCGCCAGTAGCGCCTGCCATGGGTTTGTGTGTGAGTAGGGCTGCATCCATGAGAGGCCAATGGGCGAGAGCAGACTTAGGGCACCATGTAGTTGGAACTGGGCTTCAAGGCTACAAGGTGAAGTGAAACACAACATAGCGGTCACAACAGTGTGTAATCCTACTGTGTGAGGTATATGTCACAGCAGGGCCAGTGCAACACCAACACCAACTTGTTGGGGAGGTCCTACTTGGGATTTGTAGAATCCCCCAGGATAATGGCGATCAAATCGAGGCAGATTGGCGGCAGTCGGCAATGTATTATAACGGTGGTGGGCCCCTTGGTCTAGACAAGGTCGAGTGCACCGGCGAACTGAGACAAATGGCCTATGGGGTGCCCACTTTTATAGGTAGTGCGCTCCCCCTCTCGTCATGACACCCTTGGCCTCCTGTAATGTCCAATACAATCCTGTAATGCCAACCTCGGCCTCCTGTAATGCCACCTCGGCCCTTGGAGAACCACTCACATGGTCCCTTGGCCCCTTGGCGTGCTTTTAGTAATACCAGGCGGCTTTCCTAAGCTATACCACGTCCCTCCAATGTACCATGCCCCTAGGGGCGCTTGTACCTGTGATCCAATGCAATGCGGATACCTAACAGGTGCCCGTACTGCCGGATCAACCCCATAATCCCTTGGAATGTACTCCACCACTTCTTGGCGGCTCCCATCCGCCCATGACCGCGCATCACATTATAATAGACTATAATGTTCATAATCACACCGGTTCCATCAAGGAATAATGCCCCAAATGGCCAGAAATGGGCTAAATGATTTAAATTGCCTTAATAATTTTATTGTACCGAAAATTGGCCCATTTAACAAGATGAATGTGGCGATCATGATTAACACATTTCTAGACTCAGATGAACGCATCTAACTCATCTAAGTCGTCTAATTACTCGTCAATGTACAGTACGGTGTCCAGTCACTACAGGATTAGAAGAGCGATGCAAAACTTACAATAAAAGGGAACAAGATCTGCCGTGACTGGAACCAAAATAGGACGATCACTCAACTAATAGCGCAATTGTTCCCGCATCAAGCATCGCCCACATCGCGATTTGTACCGAAATGTCAAACTTACCAGATCGACAGGCCGAAGGGCTCGTGTGAGCCGCACTGCCGCCCTCTCTCCGTCTCCGCTTTCTTGCGGCCGTCCGGTGCCTGTCTCTGCTCGTCTCCGCCCGTCTTCGCCCGTCTCTGCCCGTCTCCACCCGTCTCCACCCGTCTCCACCCGTCTTCGCCAGTCTCTCTGCTTGGACACGAGAACAAGATCGTCTCTGGAGATCCGCAGGAAAATATGCAAATTTTTGTGCCGTCACCGTCTCTGTCACCATCTCTGTCACCGTCACGGTCCCCGTCACAATGGTCTGTATCAGGAACAGTGTGGATTTCCAGCACGGTGTTTGGATTACTAAGATTACTACTGTTGCGGCCCTGAAGGGCGCCGCTGGTTTCCGAAGCTCGTGGGGTCGCCACGCCCTGCGGCTTGGCTGTTGGAGGTCAGCCAGCCCTCTCCACCGAACTCGGTGGGCTGAAGCGGGGCGCTCGTTCCCTCGGATGCGCGGTGGGCCCAGAACGATGGGGATCGCCCCCCGGGGCCTGCTGTATGTGGCGGGTGGTGGCGCAGCCAGTCGGTGGCTCGCTGGTCGCGGAGAGACCAGACAGTGGGCCAGAACTGTTACACGAATTCCCTGCATGCGTGCGCACAAATCCGCATGCGCGATGCCCGATCGCAGGTCCATCGCTGTCACATCAAGACAAGACAACACAAGTGCGCGTCCAGGCACATCGTCACCGTCCACCGTTCACCTAAATCAGCTCCGCATAATCCCCAATGCTTCTATCTACCGGTCCGAATCCCATGCTAAAGTACTGCAACTTCAACTGGCCATAACTTTGCCATTTCTACACGGAATTGGACGTTTCAAGGTGCTATTGGCATTAGGAGCTCCTGAATAAGCTGATTTTAATGTATTTGCACTTTTTTGACCAACCGCCGCTTCAGAAATATCAATTATAGCCTAACCCCAAGTAACCACGTCACAACTACTGTATAAGTAAAAAAGTTTGCGCGGGAAAAAAGTTTGCACATTTCGCGCTTGAGCAACTGCGCGAACTTTTTTCCGCGCGAACATTTTGCCTTGCGAACATTTTTCTCCCGCGAACTTTTCGGCCTCCTCCCAAATAGGTCGGGCGCTTCCCGCGCTATGGCCCGTTGGCTTTGCACAATGACGACTGCCCCGTGCGGTGGTCTTTTGATGAGCAGCGACTGCCCCAAGGGAGTCTTGAGCTCGTCAACCAATCGCTCTCACTGGTGGCCATCGGCCACCCGAATCTTGGCGGTGAGGAAGTGCCATCTCCCTGACCAGGTGGCTCTATTCTCCTCCCAGTTTCTAGTTCTGCAAAAGCCTAGCTAGAGCCCCCGTCCAGTGGCTGCCCCGAAGGAGCCCTGAGTTGGCGGGCAGATCGCTCGTGCCAGATCGATTGCTGATGGCCATTGGCCAGCCGAATCTTGGCAGTGAGGAGGGGCCATCTCCCTGACCAGGCCGCTCGTGCTATTCGTCTGCGGCAGCCGGAGGGTCAGGACGGCGGCCGGGGGGCGGCGCAGCACAATAAGAAATGGCGCCACCCCTGGCGAAGGTCAAGGGCGGCAGGAGCCAGGTTCCGCAATGTTCGCGCGGCGAAAATTTTTGTGGGCAAAAAGAGTTCGCAGCGGAAAAAAGTTCGCGCACCGACGAGTGCACGAACTTTTTTCCGCGCCTGCTTTTTTCCGCACGAAATACGCAAAAATTTTTCCGCGCAAACTTTTTTACTTATACAGTAACTCCATTACTCTATCAATCTATTGTCATTCCACGTTCTGTTGTTCCATTTCCTCTGCTCTACATCAATGCCGTTTGTTTGAAGGACAAATTTAGTTACAAAGATGCCCCCAAAATTACAAAAAAACTGGGAGATGATCGCCATGAAGTTGAAAGGAGGTCAGAATCGAAAAGATTGTGTCCAAGAAACCTTAAGTACCGAATCTCAAAAAGAAAACGTCAGGCCTGACCCCTTTGAGCTCTGGGCGAAACGTGTGTTTGGCCATTTTTGAGCTAGAAGTTCGAGGTTTACTGGGCAAAGGGCTTTTGTTGCAAAGTGCTGCCAAATCCACAGTGCTTAATGGATTGATATGATTTTTTGAGTGCATATTATAAACTCATAAGCACAGTCTTGGACAATATTTCACTGAAAAATGAAGTATTTGCGATAGATGAATGATGCGTCAAAATACAGTGGACATTCAGTATAGAACAGAGGTAGTATTATCTATTCAATATTCTTCCTTCCATTATTCAGAATTTTTAATACGGCAGAGACATCTGCTCAGAAACGGCACTGGCATGGCTTCCTTTCAATAAACGAATGTTTGTTGGGAAACAAGAGTAATGGTAAGGTGTGAATTGTAGATATGAAGAGGAAAGAAACGCCCTGGAGGTCTCTGAACTGTGTGCGAGCGTGGAACACACAGGCCGCCCACCCACCAAAAAGCCCCGCACTGTTGTCCATGGAGGTGCAGACAGCCCCAGTGCACCGGCGCACCCGAAGGACACCTGGAATTGCACCCTTTGCAACAGACAGCCCTCACGACTATATGCATGTTGATCCCCATTTCCCAAAGGCCGCCCACCGCCAAACCCCATGGATACCCAAAACCCTGGGACACACTTCCCATCGCAGTCGCAATGAATGTTTATTGACTGTCATTAATAATGCACCCTGCTGTTGGTCTTGTCTTGTACCGATATGCAATCCCGTCGCTGACAATGTGGTATTGATGGCGCTGCCCAACCATTTTGTTTAATGGCTGAGTCAGCTGGTAGGAATGAAAAAAATGCTATTTGATTAGCCAACGCTGCTTATACTTCTTTTACTACTAATAAAATATGAGCACTACTGGACAAGGATCAAACACAACCCAC
Source organism: Ostreobium quekettii (assembly GCA_905146915.1). Lineage (NCBI taxonomy): Eukaryota > Viridiplantae > Chlorophyta > Ulvophyceae > Bryopsidales > Ostreobiaceae > Ostreobium > Ostreobium quekettii. The sequence continues at coordinate 14,609 of CAJHUC010001876.1, forward strand.
CTAAGCTGCGTTTCACAGCCAATAATAACAAAAGGCTTCAAATACTAATGATCTTTCAACTATTGCATGCTAAGCTGCTTCTTTCATGTGACACGCATGGCGTAGAAATGCTCCATGCAGCCTCACTTCACCTCACTCGCCTCACTTCTCCATCGCAATGTTGTACCTTCTTCGAGGCCTCTCCTCCTGCAGCTGTCTCATCGCTCGCGACGTCAGGATGTCTGGGGAGCGACAGCTGGACGGCCTTCGAGCCGAATTGCCCAACACGGGCAGATATTTGCATTGAAGGCGGTGGGCGCCCATTGTGATTCACGGGAATTCTCGCTGACGTCCGTTCTGATTGACGAGGAGTCAATGACGAGGTGATTATGATCCTTTCGAATTAATATGATGAACAATGTCGAATCATGTTTGGAAATCGTCGCACCTAAAATGAATTCCGTTCCGCAGCAGCTGCTGCACGAATATGTGAAATGCGAAATTATCTGGTCACCATCAGCAGATGCAGTGTGCTGTTCGTATAGCAAAATTGTGAGGCTCACCATTTTCACGCTCCAGGGGTGGTGACGTTTCTGTGAAATGACTCCCTGAGCTGACGCAATGAACCCTTCAGTATTCTAACTACCATAGTTAGTGACTGCATGTAATGATGTGCCATGTGGACAAGGGGAGTTGGTCTAAAAGTTTCCTTTGTCAACCTGCAGTCACATTGACAGCCACTGCAATTCACCTTGCAATGGCGTTCAACTTAACATTGAATCGAATGTAGAAAAAGAATGCAAATTATACCTTTCGTCGTTCTTCTTGCTTCAAAGCCCCCCTTCAGTCTCCCACCACCCACCACCAAAACCACCCTTTCAGGGCAGATTACTGCAAGCAGGCAGGCACTGTGAAGTACTGAACTTTGTATCACTTTTCACCAGAACAAGGTTCGAAACCACCGGAACCACAAAAGCCACCACTAAACCACTGCCCAAAAAAACAAAAGGACAAGACAAGAAGACAGAAACAAATTTGCTGGGCCGGTCCGGTTGACAGCGCCCAAAAAGCGGAATAAGGGCGAAATAAGCTTTTTCAGCGAAATAGGGCGAACTAAGGAACTGGTGGCTATCTGCCCGCCTTGGCAAATCAGATTTCTTGATGATGATGACCATGACAGCATCCTTCTGCTGTCTCCAGCCCGCCAAGGCGACATGCCGTGCGAGGGTGCCTTACGTACGGTTTCCACGTCCGTGACGTGTGCATGCGCCGCGGCCAGCGACATACAAGTCGTGGTGGAGATCAACCCGTTTGTCGATCGCGCGACCTTTCCTCCTCCGCGCCCCACGCTGAAGGCCCGCCCCCTGGCCAGCGGCGACAACGGCAAAGTCAACTTGACCCGTTCAAAGGCAAACTTTGCTCAGGCAGCTGAAGGCCCCCGTCAAAGGCCGGCGGCGCCGGGGGAGGGTCCAGCGCCCCCCTGCGTACATCTCGACCGGATGCGATTTTGGGATCTCCTCGCACAAAGCGCGGTCGAGGGCGTGCATGTGCGTGTGCGTGGTCGTTCAAGTGCGGTGACGCGCATTGACGGAGTCGAGCATGGGGCGGCGCGTGGCGGCGGTCGAGCGTGGGCCGTTGGCGTATGCCTGGTCATGGTGCTCTGCGCGGGCTGGGGCTTCGCCCCGTCGCAGGTGAGGCCAACAACCAACCTTTGGGGGCAATTCTTCGTGCGTGGATTTGCCCTGCAGCGTTTTTAGGCTGTTTTAGCGACTCGACGACGCCTCAAGGGTGGGTGAGGGGGCCAGCACGCCGTGGAACCCGCCCACCCCTCCTTTGCCCGTCCTTGGACGCCCGCGCCCCTGCACGCTTCCAGTATCAAGAAGAAACTGCCGCCCTATCAACGTGGCCATCGTTCGTTGGCGCGCCCCCTCCGTGGCCCCCTCCGCCCACCCACCCCACTCCCCCAGTTGGGATTGCTTGCAAGGACCGCGCGACCGGGAAACGACCGGGACCACCCGTTAGTGGCCGAGGAAACCAACTCTGGCCCACACTTTGGCTGAATCTCTGACCGGCTCCGGACAACTGCACCCCGCATGGCAGCAACGTTATCCGTTCAAAGAACCGTGATCGCCCTGTGTGTGCCGGGTTGCCCAGGCCGCTCGTCCAACGCGCCTCCCGCTGGCGGCCGAAGCCTGCCGGTTGGTGCCCGGCACCGACGCCTGCGTGCCCATTGACGCCGTGGCGGCCGACGCGGTGAGGAGGTCCAGGGACAAGGAGCTGGCCGACCTCTACTTTGCGGTCGCGGTGAGTCAACGGTCAGTCCGCAACCTCTCCTATCGCCCGACGCCCCCCTCCCAACGCGCCGCCCATGTCCTGAACGCAATCGGCATGTTGCGAAACGGACCTCGCTACACGTTTGCAGTCCCTTTGGCGCCGCTTTTCGCTCGTTCTGGGCACCTCCGCAGCCCTCGCACTCGAGGTGCCAACGTCGGCCGCGACCGCTGCCAAACATCGCCTGGCGCCAAACATCGCCCACCATGCCCATCGATTGGCCGGCTTTCGAGAAGACCAGCTTTCAACCGTCGATCGCTTCCCCGACCGGCGCCCTTGAAACATTTCGGCCCTCCTCGGCCCAGCTCTTGGGGTTTGGGGATGGGAGGAGGGAGCGCCACCGAAGCCTGGGGTTGAAGCTCGGGCGTTGGCGAACGTCGGTGGCGGGGGGCGGTGCGGGAGCCGAGTGACAGGGGGCGGGAGCGGGCTGCTTCGCGTCAGCCCAAACATGCCCGCCAGACCGCGCACGCCGCCCCGGATCAGTGAGTCATCGCCATTGCATGAGATCAGTCGCTGTGTCTTTTGGTGTGGATCCCATCTTGTTTCTGGATACCCTGAACCCTAAAAACCACTGATCCGCTGACCGGCGTTGGCCTTGTGAGCGGAAGAAGAAGGGGTTCACACGGAAAAGACAGAGGGACTAATATATTCTGCACCCCAATCCCCTGCGCCCGTCCCAGCAGACCTGATGGAGAGGAGATTCTCCGGCCCTTCGCTGTACGACTCGCCGGCGGGAAGAGTGGTCAGGCGTTCCAATGTCCGTCGGACGCGCTGGGCATCTCAATGGCGGGGTGTGCGGGCGTCAACCAACTTGAGAAAGTTAGAAATTGATGCAAAGTGTGTGCACAGCATCACTGATGCAACACCGGATAGCGCTGCAGCTGGACCTGTGTGTCACCATTGGCGCAACGTTGACGCACACATCAGCGCTTGTAAACGTTGACATGTGGGCATTTGCTTGATCGGCATTGTCCCGCTGGCAGCGCAGATACAATATTGGAGACGTGGAGAAGTGATGATCTCTCTTGGCAAGCCCACTTTCGCTGGTGGAAACACCATTCTGAAGATGTCATCTGCGATGTCATTTTGAAAAAGAATAATGCCCTTACAGTGATTTAAATGGCATCAAAGCAGCTGTGGTGGCATCGTTTAATGTCGAAATGACATCGCGCTTGGCATCGCCAACACTGCTGTTTCATTTGGTGTTCGTTGGCGAACAGGCAAATTCGGTCGATACATTCGACAGCATCAACAAATTCAACCCCGAGGCACCTGCAAAGCATTGAAGGGCACGTTTTGAGGGTGCCGTGCCTGTCTCTAGTCCTGGGAATCGCAGTTCTGGGCGTCTGGAACCACGAATTTCGTCGCTGTAGAGAATCCGATCAGTCAGGCTTTCGTCGGCGCTTTGGCTTGTAGTGAAGCTGCTCGCTGTGCCAGCTGCCAAGCTTTGTCGATTCATCGTGTTTCCATGGACACTGGCCGAATCAGCTAGATCACGAAGATGAAATTGGGCAAAGCAAAGCAGTGCGAGGTCCCTTTTCAGTAGCAGACGTGGGGTACATTGCATTTCGAACCAATTTTCCGAGTTTGCATGGAATCAGACGGGCCCACAAGGCGCTCATTGCACATCACTCAGCATGTCCCTTGTTCATGGCATTTGCCGACTCTGTGTGCTCAACTCTCATTAATTTATTTGCGTTTGTTTTTTTGTCAATATCCAGGCATGTTCTGGCAAAACAGAGGCTGACACTTGCAAGGCAGACGGCAGATGTGTATGGTGGGTCCCTGGGACGATGCATGGTTAGCAGATAATACACGTATGCATGCCATGCATGCATCGTATACGGTAAAACCCAGATATCGCCCGAAGAACAGGGAACGCCTGTCTCACATTCCGGTCAAAGTGAATGGCGTGCTGTCTGGCTTGTCACTTGAAGGCTTGTGCCACTTAAATGTTGCCTAAGAAGAATAGTTGTGGAAGTTGCAACTGCTCACCTCAGGTCCATCAGAAGCACTACGCCGCTAATGGGATATTGTTACATCAAGGACATGTTCCTTGACACAAGTTGTGCCTGCAACCATGTCCAATGGGATGCTTGCGCTGACTATGCATTACGATACTCACCAAGCCATCAGAGCACTGGCGAGAAAGTGTGTTGAAGGTTCAGGGCTAAAACTGCTGAACGTATCCACGTCACAGCATTGGCGAAATTGCGCCAATACATCACCATGTGTCGCCAATATACATTTATATGTTTTTTATATAGTTTATATTTCGTATATTTGAATATATGGGGCCCGGGTATCTTCGCGATTGTCCCGGTTCAGCGACTTCCCTATGGTATTCACCCTCGATGGCTTTTCTCATCAAATCGACCGAACTTTCGCCAGATTAGAAGCCCTTGCTTTCATGCAGCAGATCATTGCAAAACAATTACATAAAAAATTTGCACAGGTTGTCGGCATTCTTGTAGTTGCGAGGGCAATGGCTCGCTCCTGCACTGGTGGCATAGTCACTGGGATTGCTGCCCTCACAACATTGATTTTATGATTTAATTTCGGAATATTCCCAACGATCCTAATGCACGTCACTCCAATCGTCACGCTCGATGGGCTCGCCGATCGATGCACGTACATGATACTTATGTTGCACGCGTACACTTACATCTACGTATACGCATATTGGCGTTTTTTGATACGTGTTTATACGTTCGCATACGTGCACGCGTGAATATATGCCCTCCGCAGGGATTCGGCGTCTTGCCTCTGCAGCGTGAGGGAGATCATGGAAAACTTACCGCTGTGCTACGACCTTCCCGACCCAGAGTACTCGAGCGCGGCCTCCGAGTGCCCTTCCGCCAAATCCAAGCGCCAGTGCCGCCAGGTGAGAACTTCCCGACGCCTGCCACTACAGAATATGAAGTTCACGAAGGGCACTAGGGAGCTAAGGGCCTAAAAACTACAAGCAACGTAAGCCGGAAAATGCTTTCGCGACCCTCTCGACCTCAGCACCATTTCGGGCAATGTCGATATTACAAAACACTAACAATACTGAGTCTTCTCCCGGAATTTCCTTAATGAGTGGTCTGCATCACTTCATATCTTCACGACCTCCATCGCTTTCATGACCACATGTCCAGAAATGAACGGCACTTGACATTTGTGCGCCAGGTGGGGCCGTGCAGGTGGAAACGCGGGAGGTGCCATGCCAAGCCCCTGAAGAAGGTTGACGCGGAAGACAAGCCCAGGGTGTGCGAACTGCAGAGCCGGATAGGGGCGAGCCACTCTGTAGAATGCGCCCTCCATGCGACGGAAGAGGAGTGCGAGGGCACGAACGGGACGTGCTTCTGGGGTGAGCGGCTGCAGCCTGAATGGATGCGTTGGATGGTGTTTCCAAGATGAATTAAGTTGGAAAGTGATTGAAAGAGACTGTTGAAAGGAACTTGTTGTGTGAGCGGCGCTCATACGTGTCCATTGCAAGCTGCATACTGCTGATCATGTAACGTGATGAGTGTTTCTTTGGGTCATATGAGTCTATGGGATCATCTTAGGGAATCTTGGGCTTGCTGACACGTGTTTTTGATATATTATCTTCAACAATTGTGCGCATTTTCTGCGCGCATGCCGATTTCTGCGAAATGCAGAGGTCCGCGGCATGTGAAGGTTTCACACTTTGTGCACCCCATTAGTCATTACACTGGTTCAGATGGTCCCCAAAAGTAATAGGGAAGTATACAAGGTTTGGTCCCAAATTAGCATACCGACTTTGAATTTGTGCCTTGAATGTGACGCAATCAAAATGCAAACCGCCGGATATGTTCGTAGCTTGATACATTCTACTAAACTATTAACGCAATTGTGCCTTTTTTAATGTGCGTATCACGAATGACCTGACGCAACTTGACAGGATGCATTATTTTGCCACAGCACTATCGCACGTCACACGAAGTATTTGCGATAAAGTTGTATCCCATGCTGACAACGTCTTTTCTTTGTTTCCCTCCAAATATTTGGGTATTATGGATCCAGCAACTTGCCTGGATGGCGCACTACGCAAGTAAATGTGTCCTGCATGCAGTGTAATTGAATGGATCAAAGCACATCGTATTTCTCGGCACCATTTATAATGCGAAAACAGAAGATGGCGTATGTCATCTTCTGCCATTCTCTGGCATGTTATGAAAATGAACTGGCCTTAGGTAATGTAGCGCCACTCATCAGCGCAGCATTCAATTTACGAGGACAGCATTAAACCACTTGTGAGTGAATTCAGATTTGCAGCATTGATGTAATATGTTCTTCAAATATGCACTGATCCGCGATTACTTCACTGTTCATTAATGTGCATCCAAATGAGAGAATGCCAGTAGAAAGCTGTGGGGGAAGAACAACAGATGAATAATCAAATCAGCGGGGTTTGAACATATTCTGGTTATGCTCTGTTAATGTTCTGAGCTAGCAAGCCCTTCCGGCATCTGTGCGGTTCCCAGAATCTATCGAGGAAAGGTCGGTGGACGTCAAAATCACGTGCCCCGGGCTCATGCACGCATCAAACTCCTCGGGGGCTCAAGATTCACTGCCCCCAACTGTGGTCATTCCGGCATCCGAGGGCTGCGTGGGCACCCTGAGCGGCCGGCTGGAGGCCATCTTCGGCGAAGAAGAGGTGTACCGACACATGAGGGAGGCCGAAGCGGCGTGCAAGGGGAAGTGCCTCTGAGCTGCGGGCCATTCTTGGGCATCTGCTCTGCCGGTTTATAGCCATGTATTTTATGGATTTGGTTATGTGTAATAAATCAAATACGAATGTAGCGGACTAAATTATTGGATGAATGGGAATGAGTTTTAGCCCCATTTCGGATTAGATGTGTCCATGCGGCACCACTGTTTCTCAATTTGGATTTCAGTGCAGGTTTCCGCATACAAATTTTCTATTAAATTATTACCAAATTCCTAAATTATTATTTCATAATAATTTTCTATCAATTTCCTATTAATTTCCTATTTTGTTGAAGCCGAAGCGATTGGCTTTATTTCAGCGTACGATGAAACCCTACGAGAAACGGCGCCATAGTGTTTTGGAATTCATCACAGCAAGGTTAAGAGCGGTTCCCTCTGTTCCATTTCAGCGTTTTGAGCAGAAACATGGAGTTTTTTTTGCCATCGATAAATCAAACACCAGTGCTGCATCGGTCATGATTCCGACAGGCCAGGCGATGGATGTGTCACCTCGTTGCTACATCAACCTTTGCACGCATCCATGTCTTGAGGAATGTTGCAAGTCAGCAACGCCCGCTGGCGCACTCACCCATGGAAACAATTGCAAGAACATTCGCTGGGCATGGCATGAAAAATCAAAACATTTTCTAAATTATGAGAACGTTCCTCTGGTAAATGGATTTCGATTGTCTCCCCGAAATTCCCCAGACAATAATACAACTTTTAAAACCATTACCAGAAAAATCGCTACGAGCGCCCACGAGCTTGTCAACGTGCAATGAACGGGAGCAAGGCGCCTGTCCCTTGACAACGCCTATCCCCCCACACAAAAAAGCGAAATGAATAAATACTTTCTCCGTCCCATATTAAATGTCCTCTATTTGAAAATCAGAGTACACACCACCTGTGAGTTCTTTAAATGCTGTCAATTTTTTAGAGAACGCATTATTACAGAAAATTAGGCAAGGCATCGAACACGGCCCCTCGAGACCGTAATTTGACCCATCGCGCATATGCGCTGGCCTGGCCGACGGTGGCATTCCGCGTCCAGGAACGCCCCACTCTCGAGCGCAGCCTTTCCCGTGGGCTCCATAGCGCCATGAAAATAGAGCTTCTCACGCAACTCGGGCTCCATATCAATGATTGACAAGCGTCGTGGTGCAGCGCTGGCAGAAACGGCACCGGGATCTGTTTGTCTCCATCGCCAAAGTCCTGGATTTCGACCCATCGTGTGCAGCGACACACGGCCATGTGTAGGATCCTTCCCTTGTTGTAGGTTCTTAGGTATCCTGTTACTCGCCCATTTATCGCTGCATGTGCTGAAGACTCTCTGTTACGTCGCAGCGTGCAGGCAAGTGGCGTGCCGGGAGCACAGGCATGCCTCTCGAAAAGCCATGAACTCCCGCCAATCTCGGCCGTACAACGTTTTGACGGGCAGATGGAGGCCTTTAGTGTCTGTGCGGCTAGCTTTTCAGTATCCTGCGTGGTTGGCGCCTGATGTATTGGGCAGTGGCGTTTTCCAAGCGTCGTGAACATCCCTCTGGGGAGGGAGTGCCCGACGCAGCCATTTCTGGCGATCTTCTGCTTGTGTGCAGAAGGGCGAGCGCGCCTTCCTTCCAAACTTATCACAGTGGCTTTACCAGCCTCGCGCACCCTGTCCATGGTGGCAGAGTGCGCTGAAAGGAACCACGATCGTGAACTCGGCTGATTTTCGGATTTCCGATCTCTGTAGGCGCATCTGGTTCGACGGTGGAATCCGCGGTGGGGATCGACGATCGGGTGGTTTTAAGCCCGGCAACACAGTCTCGCACTGGTAGAAAACAACCTGTTTGAGATGCCAACTGCGATGCCATTTTGACACAAATTGATGCCATCACAGTGAGTGCGATGGCATAAAAGGGGCTGTGATGGCATCAATTTGTGTCAAAATGGTATCGCAGTTGGCATCTCAAACAGGCTGTTTCCTACTGGTGTCGCCTCGTCTCAGGGACGGGTCCGACCTGCTGTTTGAGCGGTGGCAGATATCCATTTCTTGGTGCGCAACGTCGTGTGCAAGGTCACCCTCTTCGGGGCCTTTTTTGGGGTTCCCTAGCCCCGATCTTGAGATTCTCTGACGTTCCGCCCGTATTGCACGGATTCGAAGTACTGCCATTTGCGCAATACTCATTATTATTACTTGAAGCTTTGACCAGGGTGTCATATGTGAGATTACCAATTGCTATCAATGTTTTCTAAGGAATAGATAAGTGCGTGATATCAATTCGGCCTCTCCAATAAAAGGCGCCATTTACTTCCGGACAGAGGAAGCCAATAAGTAAATAAATCCAAAACCATCGCACGACACCAAATAAGTCAAAGCCTTTCGTGCCCAGGATCATGGGCAGGAGCAACACAAAGCCCACAAAACTCCCATAAGGTCAGAGCCACCAGCAGGGCTGCCGTCCCCCGACACTGTGTGCCCTAGAGCATCTCCCCATCCCCAGAGACAACAACACGCCCCAAAAGCGAAAGTAGCGCCAAAACACCCAAACCGAAAGCAAAACGACCAAAAAGAGGCGACCAGCGCCACCCCTCACACGCACGCGGACGCACTTTGTATGTTGTGGTCTCCCGGGGCTGCAACACATCTTGACACGCACATGCACATAAAATTGTGTTCCCCGATGTTGTGCCAATCATTGTAAGGTCAGTGTAGACTGCTAGAAAGGGGACGCTATTTGACTATTGGGGCTCAGCAGAGACACGTGACATCACCAATCCGTCGAATTTTTCATCTTGCCTGTAAGGACGTTCATTCATTCACATGCACCAAAAAAACAGAAAAGGAGCAAAAAAAGGAAAACCGATCGCCACACCGTACTTGGTGACCCACCTTGGTCCCAGGCGCTCCCAATTTTCCCGCAGCGCAACAGACGCGACCGGCCTCAGGGCAGCCGGCCCCGAGCACAAGCCGCGCGCCATGGCGGGCTTCCAGTGGGAGAAGTTCGAGGCCTGGCGCAAGCACCCGCTGCTGACGGTCAAATTCCGCCACCTGTTCCCCGGCCTGGGCATCGGCCTGGGCGCCTTCGCCCTGTACGTGGCCTACGACAAGGTGATCGCCTCGAAGACGGCGGAGGGGCATTGAATCGGGCCGCGCGGCGCAGAGGGAGGTGCCGCGGATCCAGGTGGGAAAGGGTTCGGCGCGCCATCGGAGTTTGTGTGTGCGGTGGGCGGAGCGCGGGTGCGGATGCGGGCGTTGTTGAGAGGATTGCGCCCGGGGTGGGGGTGGGGAATAGAGTCTCGTCGCCCAATTGGACTCCTGGGGTTTGCCCCTTACATCCCTTGCAACTGTATCCTTTTGGGAACGAGTCTTCGCCTTGGCTGTGTGTACTGTGTGGCATTGATCGGATTATGGGGTGACTTCAGCATGGAATTGAAAGTTGTCTCTGTCCCATGGCAACAACGGGGCTTCCAGATGGGCGATGATTCGCTGGAGAAATCGAGACCCATTACACTGGATAGACCACAAACCCCAATCCCACTGTGCAATTCAGTGACTTGCTGTAATCTTTCAGGGCATAGGAAATAGCATGGCCAACCTTGGTGTTCAGGAAGAGCAGAACAATTTGAGCAAGAGATCATTCGCAGAATAAGCAACAACCCTCCCGTGAGCAAAAAGTTGGTGAGCTTCTGTACACAACGCAAAATGATGTGAGGTCTGCGATGACAAGATGACGGGAACACCATCCAGCACGCTTGGCAATTGCTGCAAACAGGAGTGCCCATTCTGAGAGACACCTTTAGGTGGAAAGACTTTGCACTGTTTCACCTGGTAACTGCTCCACCATGCCCTGTGCTGATACAAGCACCCTAACCAGGGGGTTCTGGACGCATCATCATGGAGTCAGTGCTCAGGAATCCTGTCAAGCATGGATTAGGAGGGTGAAAGGGG
>CAJHUC010001877.1:0-28350 GCA_905146915.1 Ostreobium quekettii
AGCCATTTGACAAGGTACTCAACATAGTTTTTGCGACTCCCACGCTTTTTAACCCTTTTGTCAAGGATACGTTCAACCTCATACTCCAGTTCACCTTCGATCTCGATAGGTACTGGGGGTGGCTGTACTCTGCCACTTGCCTTGTAAGGCTTGATTTTCGATACATGAAATACTGGATGTATCCTATGCATGCTTTCCGGGAGTTCTAGTCGATATGCAACAGAACCTATCTGGTCGAGGATGGTGAAGGGCCCAATCCACCTCGGTAATAGTTTCCGAGTTCCAGGGTGCTTGAGGGTAATATGTTGTGTCGAAAGGAGGATGTCATCTCCTTTATTAAACGACACATCCCTCCGATGGCGGTCAGCATGCTTCGACTGCCTATCTCATGCTTTTTCCAAGCACGCCCTGGCCTCTCTCAGTGCTGTCTGGACACGGTGATCAAATCGTGTCACTGCTGGTAATCCCTCCACGAGGGGTGTACCAGACTGCCTCAAATAAGGCTGCTGTGCCCTTTCAATGGCCACTGCCAAGCCGCGGGCATTCGGATTGTCATAGCCCTTTAAAGGCTTCTGAATTTGCACACCAAGAGCTAAGGGACTCCTTGGGTGCCTCCCGTAATTCAGATAGAACGGGGTCTCTTGGGTGGAACTGTTTTTCGAGTTGTTCATTGCAAACTCGGCCATGGCTAACAGTTCATCCCATGCGTCATGGTCAGAATGCGTATAGCTGCGTAAGTAATCCTCCAGAATCCGATTCATGACTTCGGTCTGGCCATCCGTCTGTGGATAGTACGCAGTGCTCATGTTGAGCTGAATCTTCCACCTCTCGGCCAGGTATCGGTAAAACCTGGAAGTGAACCGAACGTCTCTGTCGGACACTATCTGAGAGGGGAGGCCATGGTGCCTTATCGCATTCTGCACCAACAGGTCAGCTACTCCTTCTGCGGAGAGCTCGGTGGTCGTGGCTGCTAGGCGGACCATTTTGGTCAGTCTATCAATGAATACGACGATAGCATCATGACCTCCCTTAGTTTTTGGCAGTTGAGTGATGAAGCCCATGGACAGTTCTGTCCATGGCTCCCCAAGAATGCCCAATGGCTTTAATAAGCCAGGGGTCTTCTGGCAAGGATACTTAACCTGTCGACAAACCAGGCAAGTATCGACGTACAACTGTACTTCTCGTCGCATTCCCGGCCACCAGTAATGCCGCTGGACCAAGTCCAGGGTCTTGGCTTGACCAAAGTGTCCCGCACTTGGATGGTCATGAGCCAACTGGCAGATCTCAGTCCGCAGACTGGCAGGTATATATACCTGATTGCCTCACAGCCATAACCCGTTTGCACAGCGCATCTCTTGCTGCTGTCTTACAGACGTAAGTTGGGGGTCCTTGCCATAGGCCTGGCGGATCCTGGAGGCTAGATCTTTGGCCTCTACCATCTCTTCTGCCTCTCTTTGGCTTCCCCGCTTATGCACTACTCTAAGCCACATACAGCCAGTTGACTTTTCCTCCTAGCCACCTGTTCATCCGGCGATGGAGGAATACGAGAGAGTGGATCAGCCACATTCTTTCGTCCTGGGCGATATTCCCATTCAAAGTCAAACTGTTGTAAGATTTCCGACCACCTGGCCTGTCTCCGGCTCAGCTGTGGTTGTGACTTAAGGTAGGTCAACGGACAGTGGTCCATTACCAGTTTGAAGCGTGTTCCTTCAAGGTAACACCTCCACAACTGGACAGCGTGGACTGAGGCTAAAGACTCCTGGTCCGTCATGCTGTAGTTCAACTCTGCTGGGAGGAACTTCCTACTCGCATAACAAACAGGGTGATTGTCCTGCATTAGGACTGCCCCTACAGCAGTTTGCGAGGCATCTACAATGACCTCGAATGGTCTCTCAGGATCTGGCATCTTGAGCAAGGGAGCTGTGGTCAAACACTCCTTTATATGCTCAAACGTCGATCGACATTTCGACGTCCACTCCCACTTGCCATTCTGTTTGGTCAAGTCTGTCAAGGGAGTCGCCATTTTCGAATAGCCTTGAATGAACTTTCGAGAATAGTTAGCCAGTCCGAGGAACTGCTGTACGTGCTTCACGCACTGAGGTACAGGCCAGTTCTTCACCTTCTCGATCCCTTCGGGATCTGGGCGTATTCTTTCTTGAGACACTATATGTCCCAGGTAGGAGATCTCCTCCTTATTGAACTGGCACTTGTGCATTCGACAATATAGCTTTTGCTATCACATCACCTCTAACACCTGTCTTAGGTGTCGTATATGTTCTTTAGCAGTTCGGCTAAACACGAGGATGTCGTCCAAGTAAACTAGGACGTGTTTGCCGATTTGGTCACCAAATATATGGTGCATTGTCTGCTGAAATATCGCAGGAGCATTCGCAAGTCCAAAGGGAAGTACCTTGAACTCGTACAAGCCCAATGGCGTGACGAACGCTGTTTTGGCACAATCTGCCTTATCGATTCGCAGTTGGTAGTACCCTTGTTGCAAGTCTATGGCCAAAAATACTTTGGCCCCTTGCAACTGATCCAACAGGGTATCTATCCTTGGGATCGGCCACTTGTTCTTGATGGTGGCTTTGTTCAATGCCCTATAGTCAATACACATTCGGAGGCTACCATCCGGCTTTGGTACGAAAAGCACAGGGGCCCCGAAGGGGCTACTGCTCTCCGTGATCAGACCTTTCCGCAACAGGTATTCTACCTGGGTTCTGATCTCCTCCATTTCTTTTGGGCTGTACCGGAAAGCAGGTCGCTTAACCGGTTTGGTCCCTTCCTCTAATGGAATGGTCAGCGTTACACCCCTATCCGGGGGGAGTCCCTCAGGGAGTTCATCAGGAAACAAATCCTTATACTCCTTTAAGAGGGATGTGATCTGTGCTGGTGAAACAGCATGAGATGTAGTCTCCCGATCGGAAGTGGCCGAAGGGCCTGGTGCGTCCCCCTCAGGGAGATCGCCGACCCGGCGAACCAAAACCAAGCGTGAAGGAGAACCGCACTGGTAAGCTTGACGAGCAAAGCCCAACGAACACAAACGACTGATCCGGCGGGCCGGTGAGGAAGGGCGATCAGTGGAGCGAGGAGTACTGCGAAGAGTAATCTCACGCCCACGAGAAACGACGCGGATATGACCATGACGATAGTCAATGACACCGGCGTGCTCATAAAGCCAATTGTCGCCAAGGATGATGTCATAATCGTCAGAGAGGTCTATAACCACGCAGCGGACTGTGTCCTTATACCCTTGAATAGTCAAGGGGACATCCACAACTCCCAAGGATGGGAGAGATGTACCATCCGCTAAGAGAACTTCGTTCTCAACAGGGAAAGGATCTTCCCGCGGAGGAGTGGAGAATTCCGTGGGATCCACAATGCGTCGCATCGCTCGGGCCAACCGGCGCAGGCGATTAAGATGACAAAGTTGTCGATTAGACAGTGCATGTGGAAGGCGTGGCGTTAAGCCTAATCGCCGACAACATGTTGGGTTGATATAGGCGGTGCCAGTCGCGCCCGTATCAAAAAGAATAGAGGCGGGCTGATGCCCGACCTGACCAGTAAAGGTCAAACGAGGTTGGTCTTGTGAGACCCCTCGGATGCGGTGTGCCGCTGAACCCTCTGGGTGTTGTTAATATACATTCACAGGCCAAGGGATGCCAGGCATCTCCTTGCGATGTGGACGATCAGTTTGCGGTTGAGTAAACAACCGTGTACCCTTTGGGTAATGAACAAGGGTGCGCAGCTGGCACAACCTGGGATCGTCTGTGAGCGTTTTCCATGCAGGCAGTAGAATGCATGCACCTACATGTGTAGGGGCTTTTGCTCTTTCAGCAAAATAATGATCCAAGAATGGCGCTGCATTTTGGAAAGGTGGATTGATCCATATGAATTCATGAGCGAGTGGTTTCCGAAGGAAACTGTCAGCTCGAGAACAATATCGCTCACAAAATGCGTTGTCCCCATTCGGGTTTGCACATGCATCAAGTGTGAAACGATAAGCAACCAGTGCTTGTATATGCTGGAAATGCACAGGGTTCAGCATGCGACCAGAACGATCTATTTCACTGTGCAGACCCCTTTGGGTCGTTCCCGGCTGCGCCGGAGTGTGAGACATTTTCATCACACGATTCACAGCATTCTGTGCAGTTCGCACTTTCGGAACAGGAATCACTAGTGCTACATTCATTCGCACATCCATGGGTGCAGTTCGCAGTTTCACACTTGTGATATTCTGCTTCCGCATTGCCAAACATAGTTTGGTAGAAATTCTGCATGCAGATGGTCGCATTCGAGCGGGACTCACCGGCATCTGCGGGAGTATTCCACGCCCTTCGCATTCTCCATGATGGCCTGCTGAAAAGGGCTTAAAACATCTAAAGCAGTGGCCGGCCCTTTTCAGCACTTCCACCGTAGTAGCACGTAACTGCGCACTGTTGGTGACCATCTTGCCCTCCAGCGGGTCGCGGATTTCGGCCAGCGGCTCGTATTCCCGCTCCTTCTGGGGTGCCTGCAGATTCATTGTTTCAGCAACACGAGAGTTTTTGTAAGTCATGCCTCCCTAACCTCTCGGCCTGTTATTCAAAACTGGTTTGCCACAACGATCCACTTTCAGTGCGTGGTATTTTTGAATAACTCGATTAGGGGCAAGATGAGTACTCATGTGCGGTTTACCATTCCGGCTTTCATTTCGACGAGAGCCATATGCCTTATATTCCTGGTCATATGTTGGTCCCACTTTATACAAATGTGCCCTCAGGCTGGCATAAGTGGTCTATTGCTCATCATCTTTATTCAAGAGACATTTCCTCTTGATGTCTGGACAAAGTCTAGTATACAATGCATGCAACTTAGAAAAATCATCAAGTTCGTTCTCACACTTGAGAAACATTTGTTCCAAGAGCTGCATGTATTTGATCGTATCGGGACCCGAGGTCCCTGCCTTTGTAAAGGCTGCTATTTCCGACCGAATTTCGAAGTCGGAACATTTATGATCATAAAGTGTCTCCATGCCATACTTAAATTGTTCCCATGACAGTTGAAAGTCTGGCTGCGAGAGCACTTCTGCATCAATTGTTATCCCCCATATATGCCCTAACTGGGCTAGTAGGCCATGTTTCACTGACTCTTCAAGAGTATTCAGTGCTATCCATCCCCATTGTGTCCGGGGTGCTATAGTGGTTTTGAAATACATAATGATTTCCTGCAACCACTTGGTTAAGGCCTTTGTCTTCATTCCATTTAGGGGGTTTCATGCCCTGACTGTTCATCTTAGGCATGTCCATGCTCACCTGAGCTTCCCTTCCGGGTTGATAATACACTGGCGCATAAGGCACTTCTTACGCCGCTGCCAAATAGGCTTGTCCGGTGTAACCCGGTCCTAGGGGATCGTACCCCTCCGGAGGCGGGGGAGGCCCCATGTCCGCCCGATGTGGTTCAACAACCTCGCCTTCTTCTATCCCAAATAGGAGTTCCTCATGTGGAGGCTCCTGGGTTTGGAAGTGGCTGGGCGGATAATCGTATACCCTATCGTAACCTCCCGATCCCTCAGGATGGGATGGTCCACTGTATACGAGTGCTGGGAACTCTTCTTGCCTTGGGGCGATCTCCGCCTGCGGGGCTCTTCTGGACTGATGTGCCCTCCCGGGCTGCGCCGTCATTCCTGGCTGTGTTGCCATCCCTGGCTGTGTTGCCATCCCTGGCTGTGTGGCCATTCCTGGCTGTGATGCCATCCCTGGCTGATAATACTGAACTGGCGGGTACCTAGCAGGCTACGGCGCAAATGGAGACATCTCCTCCAGCCTCTGAATCTTCTGCTGCATCGTTTGCACTGGAGGCTGTGTCACCCGCTGTCCAGCCTGCCCCATCGTATAAGGCCTCACCGGTTGTCTTGGCGCCAATTCAGGCTGAGCCACTGGACGAACTGGTTTGGAGGGACCTGCTTGCATCGATGGTCCCGGGGGCATTTGAACTGGTCCCTCTTCGGGGACTTTGCGGCCAGTTCTTTGGATGGCCTGCCACTCCGTGGCTGCTTCATGACCCTCTGGCATGTATATGCCCAGTGCCGACTGCTGAGCATCAAAGAGGCCTCACAGTTTCACTGGTATACGTTGGAGGGCGTCCCGTGGGACTTGTGCACGATAGGGGGCATGGCCCCCTCGGGGGTGATAATACCCCTTAAAGTACACCCCCCCATGAGGGTCATGGAATACACCCAATGTATCCCAGAATCCCCTCCTGTCCTGAATGATAGGGGTATGTATTACTGGGGTTGATCTGGGAACTTCGTGCGGCACCTTTGCCTGACCACGTTGTTCTGCCGCCATTTGTTGGGCACGGCGCTCCTGGTAGCCAGGTCTTGGTAGCGCCGGTTTATACTACAGTTCCTGCCGTCCCTTTGAGGCCTGCTTCACCTCTTGCAGCTTCAGATATGCTGCATAGTCTTCATCCCCCATCAAGGAACGAAGCTGTGCAGCTTTCTCTGCATCCGCCTTTGCTTGCTGCAAAGCGGCTTCCTGCTTCTGCAGGACCTCATAGGTCTCCCGTCTTTCCCAGGGAATTGGACTGGTAGGTTCACCTACTGAACCGAGATACACAATCTCATCGTTACCAGCAGAATCACCAACTTCTGCATGGTTACGCAACTGTGTATTCTTAATAGGTTTTAGCAAGGGCAATTCAATAGGAATATTACCTGTGGCTGGCCTTTGTAGGCTTTTGGATCTCTCCTTAGCCTTGTCAGGCTGATCTCTCGCCTTCATAGGCGGGTCTTTCTCCTCTACAGGCGAATCCTTCGCCTTTGCCTTTTTAGGCTGGGACTTCTTCCCTGGCGTCTCCTCCGCCTTGGGACCGCTGGTCACCACAACCGATGGCGACGCCTATTCCGGTTGGCTGGAGACAAAGCGGGCAGGGTGGTTTACACCACTGTCACTGCCGCTACTGTCCTGCTGATCGGCCCAGCGTTTGGAGGTCCCCTCCATAGCAATGCGGGCGAAGGCCTTGGCCTGCTCAGCCGGATCCAGCTCATCGGCCGGCGGCTTAACCTCTAGGCGTTGCGCCTTTTGGCCTCCTCCTGCAGAGAAAAACTGCTTGATCTCAACCTTGCGCTGGCGTTTGTGAGCTCGTTTATGCTCATACTTTTTGGGATTCAATTGACGATCCCGCTCACGTCGCAGCGCTTTCAACTCTCTCCGCTGTTTGGCCTTTCTGGCCTTTTGCTCATCCAGTTTCTCTGCACGAGCGAACCGATCTCGGTTCCGAATGCGTCGTCTCTCCTTCTCCATTCTGTGCACTTGCGCGCGGGTGGACATGTCTCCCGGCATTGGAGATGCACAAGATGAGAACGACAATTCCGAGATCTCCTCCCACCGTTCGTGGGGATCATTGGGGTCCGGTCTCTCTGGACTCCCCTCGCTCAAGTCCCATGGTTCTGGGATATGCCTGAGCGCAAAGGCTATCTTTTCTGACCATTTTGGGTCCTCTTTGGCAATTTGATCTGCCATACCAGGACCATACCACTTTTGAATTCTCACTAATCTGGCGGTGGTTAACTTTTCTCCAAAATGTTCGGCAGCCATACGCCACCCTCTGTCAAGCTCCTCAATGAGATCATTGTGGAACTTTGTCCACATTGCACGGCACGGTGGTTGCCGGCTATACGGATCTCGAGTGTCTGGAACGAATTCCAGCACCCTTGAGCTTTCACCAGGCCCCCATTCCGGCAACGCAGGCCTCCGGAGGCTCCAGTTATGGCCTCCCGGCCTTGGTGGACTTTTTCCGCATACTGCTTGAGCGCTTTCTGTGAGCGACTGCTTCCGTCCCGTCCGATCCACTAGGTGTTCTAATGTGCACCTGGGATTTGAGCCGCAGCTCCGGGATCTTGACCTTCCGGCTTTTTATTTTCTCAAAGCGCCCTAAGGCTTTGGCCTCCCGGCCTTTGTATGGCGATTCCTCACGTCCCATCGGCCGCTCACCTGGCGATGGGCTCTTCCGCTTTGGCCGCTGTCTACCGGCAACCTTCCAGTCGCCCTCGGCTTCTGGAATGGTTGGCATGGGTAGTTCCGACGGGCTTGGGGCCCTCACGACCTTTGCCGCCTGTTGGGCGCTTCCCTCTTCTGCCTCCTGGGCCTGCTGCTTCTGCTTCAGGTGGCGATCGCTCAACGCCTTGACTTGGTCTTCGGCGGAGGTTTTGGCTTTTTGTGCCTCGCGGCTTTGCTGCTTCGCCTTCTTCATGGCCACCTCTTTTTCCCGAGCTTCTTTCTTGGCCTTGTTGATGGCGATTTCCAGCGAGGCAATTCTCTCCGCGGTGTCTTCGTCCCGCTTCTCCCTCGCCTTCTTGGCAGCAGCATCCGCCACTTGTTCCAAGAGTTCCATGATACCAGGGGTTTGCAGCAGCGCCGCCATGGTCCACTGATCTTGCTCTTGCTTCTTCTCCACCGCCGGTGGGGCACTCGCTTCCCCCATCGGTTCATCTTCCCTTACGGGTGGTGAAGTGGCTGTGGAGGGTCCAGCCATGTCCTCCCGGACTTTTACCCCTCCTTGCCCATCCCGGGCTTGAACTGCACCAACCGAGGTCGGTGTCCCCTCCTGGGGTGTATCAATCTCTCCCGATACATCGGGGGTACCCTTACGGGCAGACGTGTCCGATTCCTCGGCCTCCATTGAGGAGACCGGGGAGGGAGCCCGCCGCTCCGAACTTGCGCGTCCGCCCAGGCGGAAGCGTGGTCGCCACCCTCAGGTGGCTCCGAAACCAAATGATATGAAAAGACTATGGGTGTGGGGTTCTTGCCCTCTTTGAGCTGCGGACCCACCTCGCCGGGCACCTAGGTCCTTACGGGGCACCTAGGCGGGACCACCCCTCCTACTCCCATATCCATATAAGTATAATGGTTACCGTAGGACAAGGAATATAATACGATCTTGGGCAGGGCGTCCCCCACACCAAGGGCCAGTAGTAGGGCGTCCCCCACATCAGGCCAGTGCGCGTAACATACGGCCTCCATGACTTTGGCGATGGGTCGAGAGCTCTGCTCGGCAAAACAAGAAAACCAACGGGTTGCTAACCATATTACCACACTCGAAGGCTTATGTGTCTCATTTGCTAAAATCTTGTCAACCACGGAGCATAAGAAAGCTCCCAATGCAGGGCTAGTAGGGGGCTCATAATAGTGAGCAGGGATAGATTAGAGGCATGTAAAGATCTGTGCCAGGACATGGCACGACCCTTCGGGGTTGGCACAGCAGAATTCGACATGCAGAAGAATTATATATCGGTCCACTGCGTTACACATGACCGAAATCGCTTCACACAGGATGCTGGGCTTATCCCTGGACAGGGAACCACCCGCCCGACCGCCAGGTCCCACACCCGCAGCATGAGGTGGCCTGTTCCGGTGCACCAGTTGCAAGCAATCGAAGCCTTACAGACCAGGGGCGACTACAATATGCACCCCCGTAGCTTTATACATTAGAACAACAATGTTCATATGACAATTTCAAAGGGCCACCAAAAGGTCCACTTTGGGGATCAGATCCACCCCATAGCCACACATTATGATATCCCTTAGAGGTTCACCACCGTATCTCTCCACTGGTCACCTCAACAAAAACCCTCGATCCCCATTTTCCTTGCCATGTCCATTTCAGTTCACCAAAATCACCAATCTGCCCATCCGCACACAGCCAGGTCATTCCCATGATTCTCTAAATGGTTCAATCAATATGTACATATCACATCATCAAGAAACCCTGCCCTATGCACGCGCCATACGCCAAACCGCTCACCCGTGCTTATTAGCCGGGGGAGTGTCCTCCCGCTCGAAGTCTGGCTTCGGCTTGTGCCCATGGAGCCACCCCTGCACCTCCGCTTGGATAGCATCAAAATGCCACTTCTCTTGGATGACCAAGTCGCAGGCATGCCACTCAGATATCGCCTTCTTCAATGAGGGCGACCTCAAATCATGCCTCGGAGGGCATGGCGGCAGCCGTAGAAGAAAACGACGATTGTCCTCCAGTGCTTTCAACATCATGTCTTCCGTGAATGCCTCTTCCAAAGTGTCCACCTTCAACCACTGGTGGAAGAAGTCGTTGATAATCTTCACCCTGACCGCCCAGATTTCATCCTCAATGTTTGCCATGGCTCTCCAAATCACTGGCTTGTTGTCCAAGAGGCGCAACACGGACAGCTCAATATCATGCCGTGCAGCATCCCATGCTGGCTTGAGCCCCATGTAACACATGGTGTCAAATTGTGCAGTAATCTCAGCTCGAATTGCAGGAGCCAGATTGCGCATGTCCAAAGACTGCTGGAAACCCATTCCAGCATATTGCACAGCATCAAAGATGTAGTAGTCGTCCACCAAGGAAGCCTCCCACACTTCCATAAGGGCGTATTGTAAGTCGCGCGCCCGCCGCCATATCTTATCCTCATGTGGCTCTCCCGCAGAACCGGATGCCTGTCCGCCTGGTGCTGCCAGCCGCATGGCCTGGAACTGCTCCAGCTGGCCACAGAAGTCCTTGACTTCGTTCAAGCCTGGGAGAGCCTTGGCATGGCGCCATTCCAGGATCTTGTCAGTGCGGGAGACAGTCGCGGAGCTATTCTGGGCACCAGCCATCCTTGCACAACTCTCAGGCGATACGGAGGGCTCTTGCATATGCATACTGCGATACCCACATGGAATCTGTGAGGGCAGCCGTTTGGGGACTTGTACAATACGGGAACATCATTGTATAATAGCATGGGTAGTCATTGTATCATTAGTTTCTGAGCCGTGCCAAACGGGCATGGATTGTATAATAGATATTTAATATAGACGGGACGGGGTGTGAGATACACACCAAGCCGGGTACCGTTCAGGGTCAAGGTGCGTGGGACAGACCCACGGGGTGCGCCGCTAAGATTGGGTGAGAATGACGCTGAGATTAGTCAGGGTGACTCACGGGACAAAACGGGGTTCACGGGAGGGGTTTGAATTTGAATATCTGAATATTATAAAGTTGCCAATCTGGCATGTGCCGGTTGGGTTGCCTAAACCCCGCCCTTGGATGGCTATTAAAACCTGTCCAAGGTGAACATTGTAATCGAAGTTCGCTGCGGTTCTGTGCCTTCGTCTCCACGCTCAAAACTGAGCTGCTGCCCGACCAATTTCGCCGAGCAAACTGCCTCCGGCAGATTTGCCCCTTACAACTGGTTTCAGAGCCAGCGGCATGCCCAAGTTGAGGCGGCGCTTCGTGCTGACCGATCCATGACCTGAGGCGGTGGGGCACCAAGGCACAAAGAGAACTTGGATTCCCTTGAAGGGCAGCACAGCCGGACGTCGAGAAGTCGTCAGCTGCGCGCGAGGCTCGAAAGGAGAGAGTGGACGAGTACCGCTGTGCGCCGGAGTGCGACAGCAAAGAGGCCGCCCTGAGGGCACGAGGGTTGGACGTCACGAAGGCGTCAGCCGCAAGGCCTGCCCCGAGGGCACCAAGGATCGTTCCGTTGTGCGCCGGAGTGCGCCAGCAAAGAGGCCGCCCCAAGGGCAACGAAGGTTGGACGTTGCGAAGACGTCACCCGTAAAGGCCTGCCCCGAGGGCGAATTAAGAAAAGCGGAGGGAAGAGAAGTTTCAAGAACAAAGGTATAGGCGTCAGAAGCTGCTCGTCAGGGAAGACGTCAGCGATGCGGGCTGCCCAATTGTGACCATCGTAAGGAGCCAAGAACCGGAGAAAGGGAGCGTCGGGGCATCAGGTAACGACCCAGGGTGCAAAACGACATAGAAATGTCAGTCGACGACTGACCCATGAGGAATTACCAAGAAGGGAACCTCAAGGCAGAACCAAACAACATGAGCCAGCCGGAGAGTGTGCACAGCCGGTCTCCAAGCCCGTCACAAGCCTCGCCCGACCAACTACAAGCGGCCATCGAGCAAGTGCTGGGCGACAGGTGGAACCAGCTGGCGCGACATGTGGAGGTGCAACAAAACGAGATAAACCAACGAATCCAGAACCAGCTGGACGAGGCAGTAGCAGTTGCTGCATCGTTGGCCGATGCCAGAACACGACCGCAACCAGAGCGGCCGGCCCCACTGATTGTCAAGCCAACCAAGCCACCGACATACAAAGGCGCACGTAAGGGAACCTTCACACAATGGGCGTTTTAAGTCAGACAATATCTGTGCCTGATGCACGTCCAAGACGAGGCATACTGCGTGGAGTTTGCGGCCAGTCAATTCCGAGGAGCGGCTGCCCTGTGGTGGCAAAACCTAGTAGAGGCACACGGAGAGGGAGCAGTCCAAACTTGGCAAGACTTTGTTCAAGCAGCCAAGGGATAGTTCGGGGTAACCAACGACTGACAGAAGGCACGTGACGAGCTGGCAAGGCTCGTCCAGAAGACTAGTGTAGAAGACTACACCGGGAAGTTGATGGATCTCAAGACACGCATCAAGGGTATCAGTAACGACGAATGTCTCAACAGATTCAAGCGCGGGTTAAAAGCAGCGGTACGACTGGACGTCAAAAGAGCCAACCCGCAGAACCTTCAACAAGCAATGAGTCATGCGCTGCGGGCGGATGACATCCTCTTTAGAATTAACGGGACCACAAGAAGCCAAGTCGGCGCTCCAGTACAACGGACCATAGCTCGCCCCATGCCTCGAGTTGGACCCACGCCAATGGAGGTGGATAACATATAGAAGGGATGACCCCAAGAGATTCAGTGCCATCACTGCAGGGGTTATGGGCACATGGCAAAGAATTGCGCCACGAAATGGCGACCAGGCGAACACGCTGTGGCACCGAGAGATGACAAACGTCATGGTGGCGAGAGGCGTCATACCGTGATGAACTTAGAGTTTGCCAAAGCCGAGACACTAGATGAGAACTACTGCGGTAACATCAGCAACCAAACAAAGATTACAACAATGCTGCCGTGTTTTAAAGCCAAGATACAAGGAAGACCAGGGCTCGCTTTGATTGACACCAGGGCGACCATGAACTTCGTCAACCGCGCCTTCCTCGAGGAGCTGCCAGGCGCGGAAAAGGTGGGGGACCCAACGACAATCTGCTTGGCGGACGGGACGACTCATGGCAGGTGCCCAGTACGAAAAGACCTCACAGTTGAGCTGGGCCCCTTCTGTCACCAAGATGGAGGCCACCGAGATGAATCTGTGCCATTTTGATGCCATCCTGGGCATCCCGTGGCTGCTCAAGGCCCGACCAAGATTTGACTGGGACGAGCACGCCCTTGTTGTGGACGACGAAAGGGTGTGGCCCATCCACCGTGTGCCTCGGGAGAAGCTACCTGACGACCTCGCACAGGCCGAGAGTGAAGAACCGCTGAGCGAGGAGAAGGACAATGAAACCAAGGCTGAAGACATCACCCCGTTAGAAGACACCACACCCGAGCAGCTGGAGGTGAAATTCGACCCAACCGAATGGCTGAAGCGGTGCGTCCGGCAGCGAATGAGTCTGGAAGGTGACCACAGCCACCCAGAGGGGGACCCGTGCAGCGAGGACTGCTATAAGGACACCAGCGGAAAAGGAGCAGAACAGGAAGGGAGCTGTGGCGAAGCAGACGCTGCGCCGTCACCCCAAGAAAGCAAGGACATCAGCACGGTCGCTGAGGGTCTGACCGGCGACGTCTACAACGCTGATGACGACCAAGGTGCGACGCTTGGAGCTGACGACTGTGACGGTTCCAAGATGCGGGACGAGGGGGACAAAGACGGCAAAATCGTCACCAACTGCGTGGACGTCAAGGTGGCGGCGGAAGACGTTGAAGTGAAGGTGACGACTCTGCAAGGTGCAGCCGACCAACTGGACGAAAACGGCAGCCCCGATGGTAGCTTCACGGACGTCACGGCCAGGGCGCCGGGCATCAAGGCAAGAGCTGTACCACCAAGAAACGCGCCCACCACGAAGACGGGACAGGACCAGGCGGTGAAGCGACGTGCAAGGAGACGCCTCAGAGGACGTATTACGGTGGTCATGCGGCGGTTTGATGTGACGGATCAAAAGACATCAACAGGTGATCAAGGCGTCAACCGCGAGTTGGCGCCACCTGACCCGTTAGACGAAAAGACGGTGCCAGAAATATGCACGGCAAAGGTCGCCGCGCTTCCCAATGACAAGGTACGACGAAGTGGAAGGGTCCTGAACGGTATGGCTCTATTTATAGGACTGGCGGGAGTGTTGGCCACTGCCCTTGTACTGTCCGCCATCCTCTACCACCCCGAGCCAGCAGCCTGCCATCCCGCTGCTCCCGTCCGAGATGAGATGGCGCCCGGTGCCGAGAGCTAGATCGAAATCTACCAGCGCATCCAAAGGCGCAATGCAGCGGAGCAACTGCATCGCCATTGGGAGCTGGTGAACCGGCCGCACCCCGACAGCCCTATGAACTGGGGTTCCAATGACGACTCCGACAGCGGCGAGGGGCTGGACGTCACCAAAGACGTCCCGCCTATAACGCGGGGGCGCGGCTGGGCGGCGGCGGATAACGACGAGTCAGGCGCCGCTGCTCTGGGTCAACCCGAGTGGTAACCTACGGCGAAGTCCAAGAAGCGAAGGCTAGAGCCGCACGACTCGTGGAGCGTCACGTGGACGCGGTCGCCGGCGAGCAAGCGGCTGCGACGGGTGGCGGGAGACCGCGACTACGACGACCCGTGGCGCGACGTCGTCCAGCCCTATTGGGGGGGTGACTAGACCCGGCATCAGGAGGGACGCTGGTGGACAAGCGTGAAATAGGAGGACGAGACGCTGGGAGGATAGATGTTGACGCCCGAAGGTTACCGTTGGCCCGTTCGGGTCCAACCTGCCTGGAGCGGCAGCTGGGCCTGAGCCGGGAGCCGCACGGGAGGGACGACCCGCGGCGTACCACTCCTTCCAACCTGCCGGAGCGTCTAAGGACAGAGGGCACTCACGAGGACGCTTCGTTGCAGGGGGGGAAGGGTGTGAGGGCAGCCGTTTGGGGACTTGTACAATACGGGAACATCATTATATAATAGCATGGGTAGTCATTGTATCATTAGTTTCTGAGCCGTGCCAAACGGGCACGGATTGTATAATAGATATTTAATATAGATGGAACGGGGTGTGAGATACACACCAAGATGGGTACCGTTCAGGGTCAAGGTGCGTGGGACAGACCCACAGGGTGCGCCGCTAAGATTGGGTGAGAATGACGCTGAGATTAGTCAGGGTGACTCGCGGGACAAAACGGGGTTCACGGGAGGGGTTTGAATTTGAACATCTGAATATTATAAAGTTGCCAATCTGGCATGTGCCGGTTGGGTTGCCTAAACCCCGCCCTTGGATGGCTATTTAAAGCCGTCCAAGGTGAACATTGTAATCAAAGTTCGCTGCGGTTCTGTGCCTTCGTCTCCACGCTCAAAACTGAGCTGCTGCCCGACCAATTTCGCCGACCAAACTGCCTCCGGCAGATTTGCCCCTTACAAAATCCATGCATGCGCACCTCAACGTCCTGTCCGCACATGCCTGACTGAGCATCAGTCAAATCAGTCACCTTTTAGGCATATCGAACAGCCTGGTTCCCTGTGGTCCCCAGATCCCTGTCCGAAAAATCCCCCTAAAACTCTCAATTCCTGGTCAAACGAAAAGCCGTGAATATTGTTCGCTTGCAAATCAAATTTCTGATCGAACGACACCTTTCCTACCCCTTAATAACCTTTTTATCCTCATAATGATTGCCCAGAAGGCTTGCATCCAAATTGGCATTTTTCCATGTGACTCACGATGCATTAAGATACAGGCCACTCTGATAGCGCCCGATTCCGCCTGATCCTGCCATAGAGGTGGCCACCCGGATCCGTTAATAGCGGACAGAGGTTAATTTCCGTTAATTTTCCGTTAATTAATGGAAAATAATGAAAAAAGACAAAAATTAACCAAAAATTAGCGGATTTTTGGATTTTTTGGGGATTTTTGGGTTTTAGTCATACTTATAATTTATGGAATTCGCTATTAGAGAGTATGTTTGTATTTTATTTCAACCTATGCATACTAGATTTTCAACTAGCTGCAGTTGTTGTGATTTTTTGGTTTTTTTTCGAGTTTTTTGGATTCTTTTTCGTTTTTTCTGAATTTTTCTCCCTTTTTCTTTAACGAAATTTAACAGACAACCGATAAAAATTAACGAACCGGATTTAACAGACCGCATGGCACCTTTGAGTGGCCACCTCTATCCTGCCAACGATATCCCGATTCCTCATCACATCGCGCCCACATCCGTTCCCCCACTGAGTCATCCCCGGGACCCATCCGCTGGGCCGCGGAGCCAGCCACCCCCGCTATCCCCGCGCAGCCCCACTCAGGGTTCCGTGCCGGTGCGTTTCCCGCACCAGGGCGCTGCCGAAAACCTCCTCCAGTCAGATCGGCGGGCAGCCCCTCCTCCGTAATTCCACCGGCTCAGATAGACGTGGTCGGCTTTGCGCGCTGTCCGCGCCCACCCGGACCGTCGAGACCCATTGGCTCGGGCCCGGGACGTTCGGGTCAGGGGCTCTGGAATGAGAAGCCCCCCGACTGAAAACTTTGTGGGCATATTGAAAAGCCTAGGGGAGGCGGTGGTTTTGCCCCAGCGGAAGGGGGCCAGCCCAGCATGGGTACACGCGGCCACCGTGCGTCTGCACCCCTCCATCGCCGGCCCATGGATGCTCACAGAGCCGCCCGACGCAGCAATGGGCATTGCTCTGGTTTCTCATTACAGGGTCCTCCTCTGTCTATCCCTGAGTGTGTTGCGTGTGTCGCTTGCAGGCGGGTTTGTGCCTTGTGACTTTGCGGGGGCCGGTCGCCCCCATGGGGTGGCGCTGAGCCCCGAGAGCTCTTGCGACTTTGGATGTGCTTCCCTGACTGCGCTGCTTAGCTGGATGGGTTACGAGAGCATATCGCAGATGTTGTCATGTTATTTGTGCCCTGTAGCCATAGCCTGGTCGCCGATACCGCCACAATGGCCCCACTGCTTATACGATTCCTCCCTGGACAGCCATGGCTCCCCCGTACTGGACTCCCATGCTGCAAAACTCTGGGCCTCACAGGGCACCAGCTTGACGCAATTGAGTGGCGCATTATTGAGCCATCATGGGCTCATTATGGGTGACCCGAGCAGGGCATCAATTGCGGCCTTGCAATAGCTCCTTATGGCACTCTGGCTTAAATAGATCGTTGTTCAGGGAAGGTCGCTTCTTGGGTTTAGGTCCACTTGTGAAGGCTGGTGGCCCTTTGGCCATATCACTGTATGGGCACCTCAATATTGCGCGTTGCAATGCATGGATTGCCACGACCGATTACAAATGCCGTGATCCCCACTTGATGCACCTTCACCTCATTGTAGCAGCTGTCACCCAATGTTGGATGCCTCATTCAAGATGCCAAAGATCCTAGTGGCAATTCATTGACTAATTATGAATCTTGTCTATCTTATGTACAATGAGGGGGAATTCATACTATACTATACATTATAAGCCAGTCGGGAATATTGTATAATAGAATATCAAGCTTGAGGAAAAGCATAGCACATTGTACATTATGAACACTCAGGAAAACCAATGTACAATAGTATGTCACGGGTTTGGCCAAGTGTTGGCCTTACATAATGAGGATAACAGCCCGGGGAGTTTCCAACACAATAGACAGAAGGGTAGAACATGAAGGAAAAGCCGTGTTGGTCAACACAATAGTCTATGAATGGGGGGTTAGACAGAACAAAGGCCAGTGGGCCTTGGGGACCAATGGGTCAGTGAACGGATGAACAAAGGATAAACAAATTGTGAATTGAAACCTTGCAGGTATGCCAGAAATAGGATGGCCCATTCTGTTTTTGGCATGACCTTTGGGATGCTTTGGGAGGCAGGTATAAGTATAGCCACATCCGACTAGCTTGTAATCGAAGTTGTAGCTTAAGTCCAACCTAACCGGTCCCCAAATCGAACGGGGTATAACAGGCCATTTCCTGACTGACCAAAGGGGATGTTGCCTCTTACAGTTTATCTCTAGGGAGGTTCAGCAGCTCAGGTCAGAAATGACCACTCGCCTTTTGAGTCTGGAGATGAGATTTACAAAGTTTTCTGGTGCCATGTGGGCAGATATTGCTCATTTGTGGGAGCATGAGGGATAGGAGACTAGACTATGGAAGAGGTAACGGAGGGAGATTGGGTCGCTCTCACAAGAGGGGACCACCCAGCAGTCTACCATAGAGAAAATACAAAGGGATTCTATCAATCTCATGTCCCAAGTTAACCAACACAAGGATAATCTCTTTGCATTGTAAGTATGGCACCATAACTTGGACAAAGAGTTGTTGGATGGGATGGACCAACTCAAAGAGTGGATGTCGAATCTGCTCAAGAGGTAGACAATATTAGAGTCAGTGGTCACTCCCTTGCAAGATCAAGAAGAGACGGATGATCTTGCATAGTCATCCCCTTCTTTCTTTATAGAATCACCTGGGAAGTGCCGAAACTAGGATTGACAATTGATAGTGTGGCATTTGTTCCACTTGAACTAATGGGAAAGTCCATGGGTATTGCTGCTCCTATGAAA
This sequence comes from Ostreobium quekettii, assembly GCA_905146915.1. Lineage (NCBI taxonomy): Eukaryota > Viridiplantae > Chlorophyta > Ulvophyceae > Bryopsidales > Ostreobiaceae > Ostreobium > Ostreobium quekettii. The sequence goes on from CAJHUC010001877.1 coordinate 18,533, forward strand.
AGTAGCACTGCAGTGACTATGCCCATATAGGAGCACGGTCAATCAATAGTGGAGACTTTCATGGCATCAGTTACCAGTTTGTAATAACCTGCTGGTGATGATGGTCTATCGGGGGGGAAGTTCTGGTGGAGGGTCCAATGGTGGAGGAGACCAACACCCAAGGGGTGGTCAAGATGATGGACCGGGAATGCCTGTTGTGATAACCAGGGCCCCGGGAGTGGGGCAGCTTAAGTTAATGTGACGTGGTTACTTGGGGTTAGGCTAAAATTGATGTTTCTGAAGCGGCAGTTAGTCAAAAAAGTGCAAATACGTTGAAATCAGCTTATTCAGGAGCTCTTGATGCCAATAGCGCCTTGAAACGTCCAATTCCGTATAGAAACGGCAAAGTTATGGCCGTTTGAAGTTGCAGTACTTTAGCATGGGATTCGGACCGGTAGATGGAAGCATCGGGGATTATGTGGAGCTGATTAGGTGAACGGTGGACGGTGACGATGTGCCTGGACGCGCACTTGTCTTGTCTTGTCATGATGTGACCGCGATGGACCCGCGATCGGGCATCGCACATGCGATATGTGTGCGCGCATGCTGTGAATCCATGTAACACGTTCTGGCCCACTCTCTGGCCAGAGCTGGGCCCGGCCAAATGGCATAGGAACGGGAACGGGAACGGTATCCGTCCCCGTCCCAGGAACGGACCCGTCCCCGTTCCCGTCCCAGTCCGTCCCAGTCCGTCCCAGTCCGTCCCAGTCCATTCCAGTCCGTTCCTGGGCCGTTCCCCAGGAACGTATTTGGGCCGGATCTGGGCCGGGCCGGAACGGAGTTGGAACGGGTCCGTTCTTGCCCAGGGCCGGATCCGTCCCGGCTCAGGAACGGACTCTGGACCGGCCATGGAATGGCCCCGTCCTTGTCCGTTCAGGTCCATTCCTATCCGTTCCCCAGGAACGGACCATGCGAATTGGAGGTCTTACAAGTTGGGAAGGGCATTGGCAGACCAGTGCAAGTTGCGGGGGCATTCATAAGGCCGGATTCAGGGCCAGGAGACACATCTTCACAGGGACACCTGACTTGCAGCAAAGGCAAAATGCACATTGCCCAATGTACAAGCTGGGTGTTGTGGAAACACATGGGGGTCGAGAGATTTATGGCCATTAGTCTTGGTTGGTTAGTCATCTGTGGGACTGGACTCCTAATTTGGATTCTTTGTGATCTCTAGATACTCGTAGGCTCTTTCTTTGTCATTATCCCCTAAGTATGGACTAGTGTATGGTCTAGGGAAGTCCCTATACTTAAGGGACAGGCCGTGGGGGCAGACTGGGCTGCGGTGTATCGATAGTGGGTCCGATACGGGGGTATGCCGGGCGATACAGTCGTGACGTGCTGATGTACATTGTGTGGTGTCTGTGTGATGGGTGGCCGGGCCGGAATGTGGCCGACCACCAGTACGTACGCGGGGGTGCGTTGCTCCCCGCTCTGTTACCCCGTTTTGGCTCACTGCCTCGCTCCGCACGGGCCTCGCGGCCCGGGGAGCAAGCTGCCTTAGCTACCCGCCGTCTTCGAATAGCAGAGCCGCCCGATCCCCGAGCGCAAGAGGGCCCACCGCGCAAAGAACAAACGAGCACCCCGATTATGCCCGCCGGGCACGGCGGAGGGGCCATCGGTCCATCGGGTGCAGGCGGAAGAAGTGGGGACGCGCGCAAGAGAAAAGGGACTAGCGGAGGCCAGTAAAGGAGCCCAGCAACACTGGGCATATAGCCAAATTAAAACAAGTCACACACTGAGCCATAGGCCAAGTCAAGACAAGCCAATATAACCCAGAGATTTACAACTTGTAATTTACAAGTCGGTGTTGCCAGACAAAAATGTTAGTTGCTCAATGCGTTCGTCCCCTAGAGATGCCCGCCGAGATCGCACAGTATGGCCGGATACCGAGAAGCCCCGTTGTGACGAACCACTTCCGGCTGGCACACACAATGAGTGCCGGGCCACCCACGCCACTATGGGCCATCGAGCACTATTTTGTGCCCAATAATCTAGTGCATCCTCCTCTCGTGGGGTACCCAGCTCATACAAACTCCAACGTTCCGTTAAGAACTCTTGAACGTGTCGCGCGATCAACCGCTGTGTGGCATCCGTCAGTTCGCCGCCCGCTGTACTGCCTAGAGGTGGCCACTCAAAGATGCCATCCGGTCCGTTAAGTCCGGTTCGTTAATTTTTATCAGCTGTCCGTTAAATTTCGTTAAAGAAAAAGGGAGAAAAATTCAGAAAAAATCAAAAAAATCAAAAAAATCGAAAAAACACCCAAAAAATCACAACAACTACGGCTAGTTGAAAATCTAGTATGCATAGGTTGAAATAAAATACAAACATACTCTCTAATAGCGAATTCCATAAACTATAAGTATGACTAAAACCCAAAAATCCCCAAAAAATCCAAAAATCCGTTAATTTTTGGTTAATTTTTATCTTTTTTCGTTATTTTCTATTAATTAACGGAAAATTAACGGAAATTAACCTCTGTCCGCTATTAACGGATCCAGGTGGCCAACTCTAGTACTGCCCGTAAATTGGCTAGGCCCCGCGGCACCCCTTGCCCTTGGGCCCTGGTGCCATGTTGCATCATAATCTTCCTCGGAGCTAGTGTCAAACGTCTTATGCCCCGTGCGCTTCTCCCTCGGCTTGCGCACGGGCCGCTGTCTAGGATGGGGTGGCAGGCCTGCTTGCCCCGATGCCTCTGACCACCCAATGTCCTTCGCGAATTTAAGACACAACTCCAGCAGCTCAGCCGACATGTCCTCCATCACGGCATCCACCGACACGAACTTCTCCCTGATGGGTTCCAGTACGTTTATGTAGGACCCCAGGGTAGCCTTCCAGGCGTACACTGCACACACACCATGCAATTCATCAGCACTGCTTCTGACCTTTTTATATGTGTTTGAATATGTGAACGACACCACAGTGAGAAACAGCACACAACACCAACAACACCATCACTAAGTGATTACCAACGATCGCTCACCGGTGGGGTCCATCATAGCCAAAAAAGCCATCTGCCAGACCCACGTGGAGTCACTGAGGGCCTGTTCTAGCTTCCACATCATGTCACTGCAGAATGGCACCAACCCACTGTATGGCTCCTTAGCATCCTGGTCACCGATTTTGTAAAGGAAACACCGGAGGTGCATCAGCTTCACGAGAGCCTTGGAGCCCGTGGGGTATGCCTCCACCTCCAGCCTCTTACAGCACCTCTTGATAGATGCCAAGATTGGGAGGAGGGCCTCCAGGTAGCCCCATTGTGTAATCTTGATGGGATTATCGTATTCGGGGTGCAGCCCAAACTATCTGTCGATGGCCTTCCTCAGGCGCACAACCCTTTGCAACATAAAAAATACTTCCTCCGTCCAGAAATAAATGAAACAATTTGTTTAAGAGGCCATATTTATATCACAAACTTGTAAGTTTTCCTTCAAAATTGGGCCAACGTACTGCCTACACATTTGCTATATACTGCCAAATTTTTGTGGACAATGGGTAAGTACCGGCCACGTGGCAGTACTTTGAACCCTTGTGATTCAGGTCAAAAAGTCCAGGTTTCTCAAGGTCTGGCCGAACAGCCCCCAAAACAGGTCCTTGACCAGGTCGCCTTGCGACTGACGGTGGGCATCCCAGAGTGGATATTTGTTGCTGCCGTCTTGGTGGCAGGTCGACACCGTTCCTGCCAGAGGGGGAAGATCACAAAACCGGGTTCTGTACCATTCGATCCTTGATCGCCACCGTGGTTTTGATGGCCTTATCAGGGCAGCAGCTCCGGATCGGAGACCCAGAAATCTGCGAACCTCGCAATCCCGGCGTTTGCAGAAAGGATTCCCACCATGGGCGAGGACGCCATGGGTGCTAAGACCGCCACAGAAGGTTTGGGAGAATGTGATCGTGCCCTCGCTGTGTGGCAGCCAAAAGATCGTTGAAATTGGCTGTGGTGGGCACGTGCCGCGAGAAACACTTTGTGCGCCGTTCACGCTACTTTCAAGGGTGCCGCTGCAACTGAGCTTCGCTCGTGCCATTGCAAGATGCAAGAACGCCATCATAGCAACACGTGGGGTCTCTGGTAGAGCATCCAAACCCTCCATTGTCATGTTTGGCAGGGTTGAAGCCTGTTTGGAAAGAGGGTTTGCTTGCATCAGGAACCTAATCAGAGATCTGTGCTGAACCTAAAGCTTATGTTGCGTGCAAGTATCCAACGGCTAGTCTTTAGCCACCAGGAGACCGCTAGGCAGTGGGGGATTCCAGGCGTGTCGGTGTGCTGTTGTGGAAGATGGGGGGATTTCGAGCATCCATCGATGGCGGTACGCAAACACAGGTGCCAATTCTGTCGATCGTGCGTTGCGAAGGGTGTCGATCTTTGGGCTAGAGCCCGAGCGCCGAGGCTACTCCCCCCTTCTCTTACTTTGAAGACCACTGGAAGGGGCATCACTCATGCGCCAGGCCTTCATGGGTCCGGGGCGCTAGGTTTTGGTGGGGTGGGGGATTGACTGCGAATGTTCAAATTCTGGGGCTGAGTCAATTGGCTTCAAAGTACAACCATATGTCTGAATCTTATTTTCTGTCAATAAAATTTTGACAGCATTGACTAAACACGTAGTAGATACACTGGTCCAATTCTGAAGGAAAAATAAAAAGTACATGATAAAAAGATGGTCAGTCAACAAACTGTTTCATTTAATTCCGGACGGAGGAAGTATACTATTCCATCGGTTGTCCACAGACCTCACCAGCTGGAGTACCTTCCACAGGTTGGGCCTCCTGCCACCTTCACCCGACTCGTCGGAGGGCACCTCTGATGCAGATACCCCCTCCTCATCACTAGAAACTACGTTATTACCCTCCCTTATTATTTCCACTTGCAGCCTTCGCAGCTCAGCTGTGGCTTTTGCGCTGGCACGCATGTGGTTCACTAGCGTGGAGACCCTGCCATCGTAAGGACACATGCACACTACTGATGAAACAATTCCTCAGCAGTAGCAGCTGCTGCAGTTGTAGCACACACAAATAACCACCAATATATATGCACACACAGCAACACACACACCAAGACACACTAGCATCATAACTTACCGGTCTATTGCACTGCAGAGCTTTTGGCAACCTTCGGTATGGATGGCGCGGACGCGTAGGTTGGTCAGGCCATGGGTCACAACGTTGTGGAGCATGTGGCAGGCACAGCGTGACCAATCTGCCATGCCGCCTCTAGGTTGCTCCCCAACCTCATGTGCTGCCAGCTCCCCCCTAATAGCCCGCCTGACATTGCTCCCAGCGTCCGTGACAAAGGACGGCCACCAGCCGGTCATCTCATACTTCTCTAGCTCCTTGCAGGCCAGGTCCACCACCACTGCATACACAAACATGTTGTGACAAGCAACAAACCACTTGACCAGCTGGTACTTGGGCAGTCACTGCTGCCCATTCACCCCATCATCCCATACTTCTCCAGCTCCTTGCGGGCCAGGTCCACCACCACTGCATACAGAAACTGCTTGCGACAAGCAACAAAGGCGAATATCACAAATAACAAACAACCGACCAGCTGCCAGTTGGGTAGTCACTGCTACCCATTCGCTGCACAGCCTCTCACCTTCAGCCGTGATGCTCTCCGCCTCCACAGGCATCAATTATGCATCAAGCCTGCGCCATCGGGCGGCAAGTTGCGTTGCCGCTAAGCCAGCATAGAGGTACAACCCTGATCCGTTAATAGCGACGAGGGTTGATTTTGCTAATTTTCCGTTATTTAATGGCAAATAACAAAAAAATACAAAAAATAACCAAAAATTAGCGGATTTTTGGATTTTTTGGGGATTTTTGGGTTTTAGTCATACTTATAGTTTATGGAATTCGCTATTAGAGAGTATGTTTGTATTTTATTTCAACCTATGCATGCTAGATTTTCAACTAGCCGCAGTTGTTGTGATTTTTTAGGTTTTTTTTTGAGTTTTTTGGATTGTTTTCGTTTTTTTCTGAATTTTTCTCCCTTTTTCTTTAACGAAATTTAACGGACAGCTGATAAAAATTAACGGACCGGATGGCACCTTTGAGTGGCCACCTCTAGCTGGTGCGTCTCCTCCACCCAGTGCATGGTCGTTAAAAAATACTCTCGCCGCGTGCGAGAGCGCCAAAAGTCGCAGGTGAAGGCTGGCCGCACCTTATTCCACTCCTCCATCCCCCGGAGTTTCTGCACCGCCTGACGGTGCATGGATGCCACCTGCGATAACAACAAAGACACTATTTTTAGGCTGACAATCAACACAGTTGTGTGTTGCGGACTGTATCGCATGGACACCATGGGACAACAGAACATATTGCACACAATGCATGTGATGACATGGTAATAGCGGACCTCGTTGGTGACGGCCTTCCGGCTGAAGGAGGGGCAGCGGTTGTTTAGTGCCTTGCACATGCGGCGGAAGTTTGGAGACTCAACAATGGATAGTTGAATGCTATCCGCTGCAATCCAGCGGGTGATCGCTGACCGCATTTGCTGCCACGGGGCGGTTCCCGTGGCAAAGGCCTCCTGCTGCATGTAATGTACCACTCCCACCTCATGGCCCTCCTCAGCCGTCCGCGCAAGAAACTCAGCCATGGGAAAAGTGACACCATCCGCCCGTGCTTTGTCTGCCAGCTCCACGGCAACAGACAACGTCCGTCACGTGACCTTGTGGTGCCCCATATGCTTTTCCGCAGTTGAGAAGGATGACAAGGAAATCCCTTTGCCACATATGCAGCAAATGATCTTGCTGTGGTCATCTTCCTTCCCCGTAACACTGTCGTATCTTGCAAGGATGCCAGGCCGCCCCTCCTCTTCCACGTACAATGGCTTTACCCACCGGCTGCCGCTCTGCCCGGGCCCCAACGGTGGGGCCACACACCTATTGCTGCCAGAGGCAACCCCCACCCCACCCCCTCCCTCTGCTCGGGTCTGCTTTGCCCTTGAGGGTGCATTCCCGCCCTCGCCGCCGGCCGCGCGTTTCACCCCGCTTCCAGAGGCGGCCCCCGATGCCGTCAACGGGCCCCCAGGTGTCGCCACCGGCACAGATGCAGACCCCACCCTGCCACTCATGGACGCCCCCTCGGGATCCCCGGCCGGCAACAGCCCTTCAGATGCCCCAACAACTGGCAGCTGTTATAGGTTCAGAGCCCCCTCCGCGTTGGGTTCCAGATCCGAGTCCCCCAGGCCCCCCGCCACGAAAAGTCAAACAGGTCCGGGAGTGGGGCGCTGCCACCAACAGACGCCCCCTGGCCTTCCCCCCCTGCTGTTGCCACTGCCATCCCCGCATGCCCGGATCCCTCACCTTGGGGGGTGGGGGACCGCCTTTCCGGGTGCCCCTCTGTCTGGCCCTGGGCATCCCTTGCCGCAGGCTGTGGGGGGACGCCTTGGTGATGTCGGGCTGGGGGCCGTGACTCCCCGGCCTTCAGATGCCGCCGCCGCTGCGTCTGCTTGGTCTTGCCACCCATCTCAACAGGCGCAAACTGTGCTGCAGGGGAGCGGGGGCACCACGTTTGTGGACCGTGGGGTGTGCGGCCCACGCGTCCAATCTGATCGCTGCATTCTTATTGGTCCACGCATGAATTTGATGTTGTTATGTACTGTGGAACGGCTTCCAGAACGGGTTCTAGAACGGCATGGGATGGCCTTCAGAACGGCCTGGAACGGCCTTCGGAACGGGCTGGAACGGACTCTGGACCGGTCTGGAACGGACTCTAGACAGGCCTTGGGTAGTACAGGATCGGACTCCTAGGTGGGCCGTACTGCCCTGGAACGGAATTGGGACGGCTGCATACCGTCCCAGATCCGTCCCTGGCCGTTCTTGGGCCTGCCGGCCCAAGGACGGGGACGGACTCCGGTCCATCCCCGTTCCCGTCCCCGTCCCCGTTCCTAGTCCGTCCCCATTCCTGGACGGCCCACCTCTGTCTCTGGCCTCCCGCGAGCCAGCGAACCACCTTCGTGCTGCGCCGCCACCTCTCACCGACATCAGGCCCCGGGGATCGATCCCCGTCGAGCATTGGGCCCACCGCGCGACCGCTGAATCGACTGCCCCGATTACGCCCACCGTCCGAGGTGGAGAAGCCGGCTGGCCTCCAACAGCCGTGCTGCAGGGTAGGGCGACCCCCAGCGACTCCGGAAACCAGCGGCTGCCGACGGGGCCGCAACAAATTGGTTTCGGAACGCGAAGCCCGGAGCCGGGAGCTGAGCAAGAGGTGCAGCAACCAAGAGTGACCACGCGGCCTAAGGGCTGCGGATTCCAGAAGCCTCCAACACCCCAGGCAGTGGTCAGCACCTCCGCGGGTGCTGAATCGCCTTGCTGTGTGCCTGCGGGAGTTTGCTCAGTGAGCTTGAGGAGCTTTTCGGTGGACGATTGGTGTTCGGGAATCGACGGTGCCGGGCGATCGCCAGATCCGCAGATTCGCCAGCAGATTCAGTGCATGCGCCAGGCGCCCATCGTGTAGCCGAACACGTGAAGGCCAGCACCCCTCAGTTGGAAGAATCCGTCAACCTCAGGTGCCACCCGCTATAGAATAGAGGTGAAGGTCCCGCTCTAGAAGTAGGGGACATCTGCTGCTTCACCTTATTTTGCAGGTACTGCAGGCGGGTCACCACCAGACCGCTCTGCACCAAGATTGGGGGCCTGATTAGGGGAAGGGGGAGGAGATTGAGCACGGCAATAGGCAGGCCCACTTGGGTCCAATGTGCTACTGCCTAGAGGCAGCATCTCCCCTGGAACCGGTCAGAGGGTGAGGCCATTGCCCACTTGAGGTAGACAGGCCAGTCACCCCCTCTGAACCTTGGGTGGCTGAGTCTTAAAACATTAGAGAGGCTGGGGGTGCCATAAGCCAACCCAGACCTCTGACAGCGGTCTCGTCCCAGGCAAAGGACACCTTCTTAGGTTGTTTGGCTAACGTTGGGACTAAGTTTTCATTAGTAGCCATAGACGCACCCTCTGGAAAGTTACCAGGTGGACCGAGAGGTCACCCTGCAGAGTACTAGGGGTAACTGTGTGTGAAAGTGATTACTGAAAACCAGTAGAAGCAGGATAACTTAAGTTGGGAGGTAAAGGCTGCTTGGCTATTTGGGGATAGGATTCAGTGGATTTTCAGTAGCCCGAGATCAGGTCTACATCGATTTGTCTTCGCTTCAGTACAGTTGATCATCGGATTAGCGTCGTGGGTGGGATCATGGCAGATCGTGATTTGATGGAGCTGAACGGCCTTGATGGTGTGGAGGAAATCGACGGGACAGTAGAGGTGGCCACCCGGATCCGTTAATAGCGGACGGGGGCTGCCGTCCGCTAATATCCATTAATTTAGTGGACCACGCCCTCTCTGTTGCTGACGTGGCACAGATGGCAGCGGACGGCTGGCCCCAATCAGCGGGCTCTGCGGGTTCCGCTTGGGTGTTTACGGATATTCTCTTACGGACCGGAAGCCACGTACCCCATCCGCTAATCTAGCGGATGATAACGGACGTGTGTACCAAATCAGCAGATGATATTAGAGCCCAGGCAGTAAGTACTGATTTCCGAATCTGGGGATCGGGTTGATTGCCAGCTTGGCTCAACCAGGGTCCACATACAGTGGACGTTGGCTGTGACTGCACACATATTTTGTTGCCCTCCTGTTGCCATCCACCGTCTCCAATGCCTGCCACCCCACGCTTGGGTCATGGACTCACCAGGTGAGGCATACCGCGGCACAGGCAAGGCAAGCCGCAGCACAGGGAAGGCAAGGGGACGCCATTAGTACCGCCACCATGGCGGGAAATGCCAGGCCGC
>CAJHUC010001878.1:0-53753 GCA_905146915.1 Ostreobium quekettii
CGGCTCTGCCGGTCCCTAAGATTGTATATACCCAACCTGATGGACGTTGCGGTGATCCCATTCTAGCATGGCTGCGGGCCTCGACCGTCAGACAAGTTGTCGGCCTTCCTGACGCTCCTCTGTGCTTGTGCTCACCCGCTCAGCATCATGGCCGAGGCAACTCAGGAGTCGCCCTTCGAGGTGGTGGGGATCCAGGCGGACATCTACGAGCTGGCGTGCAAGTCTACCACCGGCAAGGAGCAGCTCAGTGAGTGGCCAGGCTCCCAGCCCAGGGGGGGGGGGGAGAATTGTTGCAAAGGGAGCAAGAACCGGGTCATACAAAGGGCCCCCCCTCCTAAGTGTGTGTGTGTGCAAGACTGTTATTTGTGGGTGGTTTTTTGGTGGATGATGCTGAGTACGTGTGCCCAGTCAAGACTTTGTGTTGCCCGGGGTTGCCAAGCCCTGTGTGTATTGGCCCATGGCTTTTTGGAGGTTCATGGTTGGGATCTGGGTGCACCTTTGCTGACGAGAAATGCAACAGTGACTGCCCATGTGCTTTGTGCTGTGTGCCGTTGATTCCAAGGCCACTCCTTTTCCAGATATGGAATGCAAGTGAATTGGTGCCCACGACACTTCCCAAGGCATGCGAATGTGTGGTGGCAACTTTTGATTCCCGTTGTCTGGCCATACGGAGCAAGACCAGGCGGTTGTGCACACTCTTGCAGGGATGTTCTACAAGGGCCACAGCGGGGCATCGCAGACTGGCAAGGGTGCCGTTCCTGTGCCCACTCCCTTCACAAACCCGCCAGAGAACCTCAGCCCCGCTCTCCTTTGGGCGCGCCCCAAGCGCTCACATGCAGCGCCCCTGCCTGTACCCCGTGCACACTCCAGGGCAGACGTGGAAGTCGGGGAGCGATCCATCAACTGGGGGCTCCTGAAGCAGATGGAATCTTCAGTGGAAGATATCCTCAGCAGCATCAGCCGACTTTCGGGAGGGAAACGAGCCCCTGCACAGGGCCAGAACGAGTTGGCCAGCAATCAGAGCCAGCCCGACAGTGTCTGACCCGCCTGAGGTGGCTGTCCTGTGTTAAGCGTGTTGGATACCCGCCTGCCAAAAATTTTGTGACTGTTTTCTTCACTCGAATTTGGATGTATATGGTGGTGACATAAAGACTTAGGCGTCGAGCAGCAGGTGTTTCTTTGAAGGGTTCGTGTCACTGTTGTGTTTCCCATCTGTTGAAACTTTGTACTTGAATGAATGCTCAGCGATTTTGGGGTTGACGGCTTGTTAGCGTTGGCAGGATTTGGGTCATGCAAATGCCTGTTTGACTGCAGGCAACTGAAAAATGTAGATAATACTACCAGAGGGTGGATGTCAGCGCACTCTTTTCCAGCAGATGAAGTGGAAGAAAGGATTTCCTGAGGGCAGCACTGGTGCTGTGCCATTAGCCAATGCACCCACTGCTGGTCTGGCTGAGGTGGTAAATATGTACAGTATATTGTGCTGCTGCGCCCTGGCGCACATCTGTTCAGGAAGTGTTTCATAAGAGGTTGACTCGGAAGAGGTTTCTGGTTGTTGCGGCACAGCACGTTGTCAGTTATTGATATGTCCTGGTGTGTTTGTTCCTGCTGCTGCATTTCATTGTCGCCTTGGGTGATGGAGCTGCTGGTGCACAGAATGGGCGTGAATGGAGTAGATCGTTGGTGTCCCACATTAGACATTTTAACCACGTGGTTGAAGCCCCCCCTGGGCGTGTCCTGTTGCTCTCTTTTCTTGTTGTTGAGGTGGCCCGTCTGCTGGGAGCGGAGCGAGGTACACATTCTTCCATCCTTGAAGAGCGTGAGTCACTGGCGCTCTGTGCTGCACACGCTGGTTGCAGTTTGTTGGTGCCGGTACTGGCCACCTGGCTGCGTTGGTTGATATGACGCAGCGCGGCATACTGCCCGGAACGAGATGCTCCAGATTTGTAATTGGTGTGTTTTAATGCCGTCATTCCGCCTGGTGGAGCTTGTGCGGGCGAAGAAGTGTTGTTTCCTGAGTGAGGGGCCACGGTTGGGTGGCGATCCGTGCCAAAGGGAGGAAGGTAGCATCGCCTCCGTCGCCAGAAACAGCCTGAGCAGCGCCACGCGCAATGTGCCTTGCTGTGTCCAAATGTGACTCGCATTGGAAACAGGCAGGGCCTCTTCATGGGCGTCATCCGCAAGAGGAGCCACAAAAGCCGTTCACCTTTGCTTGTCACATTGCTGGCTCGACGGAGGAAAGTCCGGAGCAAGTTGACAAGTGCATGTCCAGCCCCTTTCGTCAAAATATCATCCTGGACAGGCGAAGAACGAGATGTGGGAACGTACAAGCTGGGACGGCACCACGAGGGCGTGACCAGCTACGATCCGCTAGTTGAAACTCCCCAGAAACTGTCCATTCACCCCCATTCACGCATCACCCATCAGCGTAATGTCGTCACCCACCGGTATTCTCTGTGACTTCGGCTGCATGCCCCGCTCCTCTTCTGGCAAAGGAGCACGCGTGGGAGGGAGAGGGGGGAAGCGGTGAGGCAGGGGGCGATGGCGTTCGGCTCTCGTGTCGCCGCAATTGTGACAACAACAATGGCGACGGGGACAGGGGCTCAGGCACGCCAGCAAGTTTCGCCCGACATAACAGGCAATCACAAGAATTGGCAGTCGTTGGTGATCTTGGCGATCAACAACCGCATTGAAGCACCCTTGTTGCCAAGCGTTAGCACACGCCCCAGGAAGGGATGGCCGTCGCGCGTAGGCAGTTGATTGGGATCACTTTGTGGATGGAATCAAGATAGAAGATGTGGCTAAGTTGCAAATGCCATCTACAGCCACGAGGGTCCGAGGTAAGTTTACTTATGGACTGTACCAACAAGGTAAGTCCAGGTGATGTGCACGACCACTCCGTGCAACACAAGACAGGAGCGCTTGGACAACAAGCAAGAGTTGTTTGAGGCAAAGTGAATGACGTAAAGAATGTCCTTTTGCGAGTCTCTGCTAGGTGCGCATGTGTGCAGTATATCCCAAGGCTGCTCCAGCAGTTAATCGTTCCCTGGATCCATAAGCCCAACTTTTGCCCAAGTGGAAAGATGGTTCCCTTGAATATCACTGCAGTTGTCCAGCTAGAGATACGCCATGGCGATGAATATATGAGTATACCATTCGCCAGATAGTGGCACAACGGAACTCCGACCGAGTAATTACTGTTCTCCTCTGTCGCTGTTTGAGCATGTGGCCACTGGAGAACATTGCCAATGCAAGTTCCGGAATTGAATCATGATTCGATTCCGAAACGTGCATTCGCAACGTTGTCCGATGTGATGTGATCACGTCGCAAGAAAATTGGACTGGAAAGACCGAAGCGATGCGCATTGGTCCATTCCGGTCCATCAACATCCAAGTTTAGTCCAGTTTAAACTCAATCTGTTATATTTTGATTTTGCATCGGCAATGATCTGAATAATCAGGTCCTGGTCTTCCCACCCCCATTATTTCCATTGCGTTTCTTATACTCCAAGTGAGCCACTCTTGTGCCAAGCACACTACTGGCAGCAACTGCAAAGTTCAAACAAGTTATCTGACCAAACGTTCAAAGTAGCCATGGAGAAAACAAATGCTCATAAAATGCCATTCAACCCACTATTGTTGTCATGCTTAGCTCAGGAGCACTGGATCCTATGACCGGCCGCGGGATGGATTACATTATGCACTCATTTGTTCAAATGTGCTATATAGTGTTGAGCGACAAATCACCGCTACTTGCTCACCCTCATACACTGGCCCTAGATTCACCTCCCACACGCCAACAGTTTTCTCCATATTCACCATACTCACTGTTGCTCACCGCATGTGCAATGTGTACACATTTCCTAAGTTGCCTTCACAATTGTAGTGAATTTGAGCAACACACCCAGGTCTTGGCAAAGATGAGTCATGTTTATTAAGCCGGCGATGAATGCCAAGGTGCAATGAGAGTCTTGACAACGCGAAGAGTCTGGTGTCTTCACTCTATCCTTATGAACCGCTAGGGCCCCAGCATCCTGTATTAGACATCGGCGCTCTCTGCCGCATCAGCGCAACGTGGAAATCAAACCTTTGGTATTGCCGTGGTGACGCGACAGCGGCTGGTCCACGATGGACGGGCGGTTGTTTGAGCACAGGAGGACATGCCTGTCAGTGATCTCTCTGTGTTACAGAGAGTTAGGTTGTGTTTCCTCGGCTGCGTTTCCAAGCCCGTGGCCATGCCCGCCTTCCACATGGTCCCAGCCCGGATCCGGCTCATCAGCGGCCAGTCCCATTTCATCCTCAAGCCAAACAGTGGCGTTGACGAAGGCGTAATTGCGGAGTGCCGTCCCATCAAAGCCTGTGGTGCCGGCGACCCAGTGACGCCATCCTTATGTATTACTTTAAATTACAAATTACGTATTACATTAAATGCACAAGGGGGGTGACAACCGCCAAACAGGTCCCGGTGCTTGTCCCGCTCCACCTTGGGGCAGACGCCCAACACCCACCATTTGATTGCCATGAAAGCAAAAGTGACCTATAATTGCTGGTCAGTTTGTGGTAAATCGAACAGTCCCTTTTATATCCCTTATATATCCGGTCCTTTCATCAATGTCCTCAATTCACTTCCTATTGTCTCATCACCTCTCGGCGCGTCCAGCCATCAACAACACTCAATCAGTTTTGGTCACGACAGCGTCGATCATTGATTGGCTGGAGGATAAAAATGGGACTGAATGTCGTAAACCGGACATGGAGTTTCCACCAATTATTGTGAGGTCATTGTACACCGCCAGCAGAAGTACTCTGCTTGATTACCCGAGTTCAGCAGAGACACGTGACATGACCAGCGTGTCGAATGTTCCAGGCACTTTCCCCGTGCCCCCGTCAACCGAGAAAAAACACCTGTTGAAGGCATGGCCAAAAAAAGCCCGTGCCCCGCGTCAAAAGTTCGCCGGACGGCCCCCACGCCGAGGGGAGTCAAAGGGGAGACACCGGACGCATGCGCCCACCTGACTTTTGGGCCTGGCTGACAGTTAGGCCCGGGTCGCGGGGCCACTCAGCCCAACGACACCCCTTCAGGCCCAGGCTGCAGTTCTTTCTGGGCAGCACGGCCGTGGCCCTGACCGCGGTGCTGATATCCATGTTCGTGGGCGTCTTCCAGACGCAGTCGCCGATGTCCGTGGGCGCGTCCGCGGGGGGCCTTGCGCCCCACCAGGAGGGCAGCTGGCCGTGCTACATGGCGGCGGAACGTGGGTGATGCTGGGCTGCGATTCCGGAAAGCGGCGGTTGTCGGAGCGACGAGAATTGTGGCGCGCTGGGCGATTGAGCAGCGGCGGCAGCGCACGGGACCGGCAGCGTCGGCCGATCCGCCGCGCTGGGAAATATGAGGCGGCCTGCGGGGCGTGGATCGTGCGTTGTGACGGGCATCCGCTTCTCTGGCAAGGATGCATGGATAGTTTGTGTGGGCTGCGCGAATGGGCGCTTAGTCGCGTGGGCTTGCAAAGTTTGGGCTGCCTGACGCATTTTCCGGGTCTGCTGCACCGCGTGGGTGACTTGGCATCCTGAACCTGGACGCGCATCGCCCTGAGTGGACAGCGGCATGTGCTTCGAATCCAGCCCCTCACTTGCACAGAAGCAGTTTTGGGGTATCTGGAACAAGTGTTCGGAACAACGCCTTTTAAATGATGATTGGGACTCCCTGCTGAGCAAAAATCGTCACAAACGTAGCCTTAGCGAATTGCTGGGATGACAAGAAAGCACTTAATATGGCTTAATATGGCTGGGTGGCGAGGAAGCCAGTGCATGCATTGCTGTGGAATGAAACTCATGTTGCCGCTGTTGCGCTTCACACATCCATACTGGCCTGCCTGTGCATTTATGGACTTGCCCCCATACGGAGCTGCTTGGCACCATTGCTCCCTGACACTGTACAAGCTGATTTCAATGGGCTCTGGCAGGCTGCAGGGTTCCCATTCCTGCCTTTACCTTATTGAGCACAGAGTAATCAGGACCAGTTGCAGATTTGCACCTGGCAATTGGGAGGTAGCTGCAAATATGGACTGACTTTGCCTCCCTGTTGCATTTGCTGTGCAGGAAGGACAAGGGCACTGAGATATAAGGTGTGTGTGGAATGGTAACAACGGGAAAATGTGTGCAACGTCGTCTGTGTATTCATGCACCTTACCACCTGGGAAGTGGATGCCAGTTTTGCCCTGGATGTGCTTCCTTGTCTTCCGATTGCAGGATGTGTTGTTCTTTGTTCAAGCAAAAGGCTGGTTCCCTTCTTCGATTATCCATAAAATGACTCCAGAAACTCCAATATGCCAGACAGAAAGCCAACAGACAATCGCCCTGCTGATCTGCGGGGAAGTGCTGAATGTACGTTTGCACAGTTGCAAAAGGGTCCTGGTACAGGTCCAGATTCCAATGGTGCCCTGGATACAGAGAGTCGGGGCCCACCAAATCAGGGAAATGGAATTGCGTGCAATATCTTTTCTCAGTAGGAGTTGCAATGCTACCAATACAACCTGCAATTTTTTGCATGCCTGCACTTTGCTCTGACAATGCACTTCCAATACATTGATGCCCAAGGTTGTGCCTGATTTGAGCTCATCTGAACACTCTGGGCTGTGGGTCTGAGCATTCAGGAGCAGCACAACTTGACAATGGCATAGAAACATCAGACTCTTGGGCAATCTTGCAATAGTGGGAACTGCCTGGGTTTGTTTGTCAGCAACAGTGACCAGGCACAGCAAAGCCAGGAACTCCATACTGTGCTTGCTGCCCATGCTTTCGACTGTGCTCAGCCAACGCTCTCCAGTCACTCTGAACTGTCTGGCGTCTTCAAGAGTGACCGATTCTGTGCCTTCTCTGACATTGATTTGTCACAGATAACAAAAGACGCCTGCGTGATGAAATACACATTCATAGTGAACATTGTGGATGCCATCAAGAGGGTCCACATGTGCACTGGAGTGGTTTTTGGGCCACGAACTGTGTTGGCACCTGCATATTGTGTTGACAAAACAGTCAATCCAGCTGCGGATGCTTTCCCGCTGGTCAGGATCAGCAGCTATCATCTCAATGGCACAGTGAACAAGGAAGGTGAACAGGGAGTTGAGGTACGCTTGATTGGCAACTCTACTTGGACACATGTGGGATATTGCTAGAATTGCACTACAGTGACAACAGTGCTTTTTGTGCTACAGAGCCATCATGGGCTAGCTGTCAGCATGAGCTATTGACTGAAGTTGCAATTTTCCATGGTTACTTGGTACATCATTAATGTCCTGTTAATTCATATTCTTGCTGAATGTTAAATGGCAGAAGAAAATGCACGGCAGCTGGGAACAGCCGCCGTACGGTAAGCAGCTAGGCTAGTACCTGTGAGCGTTGACCACAATAATCAAGCATCAGTGAAGATGGCAGTGGGCTGCTGTGGTGAAGCAGCAATTATGGATTCGAATTGAGGAGGAACAGCAACAACAGAATGGGGTCGTTACTCTAGCCCTGATCCTGACCCTGTTCTCCCCCATTTCTTATCCATTCCTGGTTTAGTTTCATGGGCTTGGGCCAGAACTGTCCCTTTTCCAATTTCCGATCTTGCCTGTCACTGGCAGGAATGGAAAACAGGACAGCAGGCCCTTCAAACTGTGGGCCACAATTTACGTGCACAGTGAATCAACAAAGGGCATGTGGGCGTGAGGGAAGAAGTGGCAGGGTGGGTGCCATTGTGCTGGCTGCCGGTGCGTTTGTCACCCCATTAGTGATAATAGTGGCACTGGAAGGCCATACCAACATTAACCACGCCGACCAGCAATCGCAGTCAACGGCAGCTGCATATTGTCGCAGCAATCATGCACTGTGTCGGCACACACTTGCTGCCAGATGTTGGCAAATGCCCTGGCAGTTGATGGCCAGATCTATCCCTGTGCCTCCTTGTGCTTGATACCAACTGTGGCCAGGAAGGTTCCACTGTGTGGTGGTTGCCAGGGTGGGCGCTTGCATGAAGCACCTGGGAGTACCCACCATGGCAAGACGCCAGTGGTGCCCCACCGGGATGGGTGCTCCCGTGCTTGTCATAGGTGCACATCTCCAAGTTGTGGCATAAAGTAGTGCAGATATGGGCATTTTAAGCACGGACTCTCTGTCACAAGCTCTGTGTATTGTCAAGGATTAAAGATGGGGTGCACCCATTCCAAACCGGATCTCAATCCTCTTCCTGACCAAAGTAGCCCTTTTTGGGCACTCTTCCAGGCCTCACGAGGCATGAATGGGAACAAAGTGCCATCTGTTTCCATAGTTGTTGCTGTTACATTGCTTCTGCTCCTATTATTGCCCACTCTACTCGGCCAGGTTGTGTGTGGGAGCCTTCATGGCAGGGTTCCCCATTGCGGAGTGTGAACTCTATTTGCATAACTCCATTGATACTGAAAGTGGCAGTCCTGCCGCAGCCACCCTGACAGCAGGCCTCACTACTTGGAGTCAGAATCTAAACACCCTTGTGGGAAGAATTGACATAATCATAGTCAAGCATAGTAAAGTGCTAAGCTTTGTATCACCCTACTTTGAAAGGGGGCGTTTCTAGTGATGTCTCAGGCGAGCGACGTGGCATCTACCCCATCTACACAATCCGCCCTGTTGATTGAACCAGTCTAAGTAGTAGATAGGTCTTTCATAAGCGCGTTCGCCAATGCATTCCACTAAGTGGGACCCATTCCACTAAGAAGTCGACCTCTGTTGTGCAGCGACCCTGTGCAACACAAAGGCGCAACCAGACAGCCTAAGGGGCCATCTGGCCTGGAGGGCTGATTGTAGTGAAGAACTCAAATTGCAATCTGGAATGAATGCCAGGGGAATATGAGGCGATTGCGCATGCCCGTTATGACTTCAGAGGCAACTGCAGCATTTCAAGTTCCCTTTTGTGTGTCAATTGCAGAAATTGCTAAGCTCATAGCAACATGTTTCTCTTCGTCAAGTAAACTACCATTGTATTCCTGAGGTGATCCTGTGCTTGATGATGTCTGGTTGCTGATTGTAGCACACCACTGACGTGGGCAATGGAGTTTGTTTATGATCATCTGCAAATAGCGACGGATTCATCGAGGAACCCGTTTGGAACCACAAACTTACATTCTGGTTGTATTGGGGCTAAAGCACGATCAAATGTTTTTAGGGATTGTAGTGAAATGTTAGTGTTGCGAAAACGAAACAGAGGGCAGATTCTGGCGAAGTACACTCAATGTTGGTCGCTGTGCCCTTGCCCACAGACACGTCACGTCTCTTTCCACCCATAATGCAAGTTGGTGGTCGTTCTTGCAGTCGCTCACACTAGAATAAGTGAGGGCTGTAAATAGAATGTGGTGTGGCATTAAATTTCCTTAGCACAACGAATGGTCGGTGTTTCGCCTGCAGCAGTATGTAGCCAAGTGCTGTGTTGACAGTTCTCGTTGGCGTTGGTGCAGTATTGACAATTTTCATTGACACTGGAATTGTGGCAACTAAAGCCCACATTTGAGGCTGCAGCCTAGCCGGCACACGACTATCCTTCCACCAAACATATATCGCGATGTAATACATCAGCATATACATATCTTCTTGGTAATGTTTATTACAATATTTGAACTGCGCCGTAGTTGCGTGCTTGGAAGAGCGAGTCTTCTTTCCTATATTAGTAGTGGTATTTCTAAAGCAACAATTCAGTGCTAAGAACTGCCTCCGGTAAATTAATGCAATGGACAATGCATACAGCAAAAATGAGGGAATGTAATGACTCGCAAACAAGGAGACTCACATCTCAGAAAAGCATTACAAGTTTTGGATATAAATCCGGCGCCACACTTAAGAGTAGGTAGCAGTACTTGAGCCATTCGAGTCGGGTAGAGACTGCAAAAAATCCAAGGTCTTGCCAAACCCGGCAAGATTGGGGTCTCATAATGATGCCCTTCCTGCGGACCCCACGGTGCTAGGAGGGTGAAGTTGTCAGTGCCGACAAAAATCAGTATGTTGGGGTCGTGTCTTGAAGCAATGGCGGTGTCAAGGTACTGGCAGCGCCGTGCGCCAGAAACGGTGCCCCCAGCAGGTTGCATTAACCGCTGATTTCTGTCAAACGCCGGCGCATTTTGAGGCATGCATGGCGGATTGAATGACAACACTTAATGGCGGGAAAGTCGGCCTCCAGGGTTTTAGAATCTCTTCTCTCTGCACGTGGCGCTGCATTGACATTTGACATCTTTCTCATGTTGTGAACTTACTCATTCAGAAGGCGACATTCAATTTCGACAGAGGAAGCACTAATATTGTGCACATCTGTTGTGCATGAATTCAATCCACAGAGCAGAATTCGACACCTTCGCTGCTGCTGCGTGCCAGGTCCTGGTGCCCACATGCCGGCGCATCTTGCACTCTGACTTCACTGGCAACCCATCACATGGGAGGGACATTGCCTTGCTGATCCTCCAAAGAGCCATCTGCTGCCATATGTCCCCCATCCGCTCCATTCCTATAGGCCGCTGCAAGGACGATAATCTGGCAACGTTTGGGTGGTTTGCGGATGACAACGGGCTTCGCTCTTCGCACTTGGAGGTGTTGCTCAACCAATGGCCAATGGACTGCGATGCTTGCAAAGCACAGCTGAAGGAGCTCCCGGAGGGTGTGCTATGCACTGCCAGGCACGACACGACGGGCCAATATTGTGAGTACTGCATTTGAACGTGGTTTTGCGCAGCTCCGCACAAATGCGAACGTTTAAATATCTTGTTCTTTCTTGTTTATTTGCTGATTGTAAAATGAAGACTGACATAAAGCTGCGCGAATCACTCAAATGTTGCTGCGCACCTAAGGAGCTTGCACCGAAATGACGCTTTGCATTGTTGATCCAGTACACGAATCGTTTTCCAACAGTTTTTTCTAGCTTACATTTTCAATTTGTGAAGTTTCTTGGCCCATCTTTCCAACTGTTCGATGGTTATCGCTTTCGTCCACCAATTTTCTGACGGACGGCCTGTCGGCGAATTGGTGGACGGACGCCAGCTAGTCTGCAGATACAGACTGACAAACCCGCATCGGTCCGCAAGTTCGCAGATTGGGCAAAGCCAATCCCGGCGGATGGACCAGCTTGTGCCGGTGCAGACGCCGGCACATCCGCATCCGCAAATTAGGTTGTTTTGCAAATACGGACGGACATACGTGTGTTAATTTGCGGACGACCACATGTGTACGTGAGGAGGGGTGTCGCCCGCCCGATAGAATTTCGATGTTGTACTGGTGGGACGTCTCACTGCGTTTGGATCAATACAAGCCGTGGATTACATCAACGCCCGCTCTGCACCGCTCCCCGCCCGAGCGCCATGTGGCCCGGGGTCGGGAAATCCCAATGCGCGGTTCACAGGCCAAAAAACAGTTGGTGCACAAACCCATACAGAATGCCTTTCTCTATTTGGCAGAACAGGCCATTCCATGTCAATTTAAATCAAACGATAAATCTATGCAGAATGATGGTTTGGTAGCATATATTTGTCAGAAAGGTTGGAGCAACTCATAGTATACAGTTAGTGTAAGCCTAAGACAGTTGTGCATTGGGGCGGCACAGTCCCAAGGGAACACAGAATTTCAAGAGGCCATTGACTTGATGCATAGAAAATCCATAGGCCTCCTTTGAGTTGGCAACTGTACTACCTTTGCTGACTTCTTACTTGGCAGATTGAAATTTTTGGTTGATATTTAATGGGACAGTCCACGACATGTTGCCCGCGCCCCAGTGGTCTTGAAACTGCCTTGCTTCATGCCTGCTGTGATTTACTTGTTCAGCGTGGGGCGTTACGCACATGCGTGTAGTCGTTGTTGTTGCTCATTACACTGAAACGGTAACTGAATGCCACGTCATTGCCACATGCATGGACAACACACAATGTCCATGTCCAAGTATCAGTGCCCTATGTTCCCCCAGAAGCAACCGCGGGTGGGTGGGGTTGGCTTTGCCCCGCGTTGCATGTAACGTTGAGGACGTTGTCTCTAAATCTCATCCGTTTCCAATTGTTTCAAAACAGGAAAGTGCTTTATTTTGGCTCTGCATGTGTTTTCACGAGGTCTGGTTGATCCACCATTACTGTTAATCTCACACTGCTTGCTAACTATTCAGATGATGCTCCACCAAAGCTGTGTGTCCTTATCAATAAATGGCGTCAGCTTTTAACATGTTAGTAGCACCATTGCTCTGTTCTTCTAGCACAGTGTCACTTTGAGCCTTGATGCTACTGTAGTTTTCAGTTGTCAACAATGGCAGCGCTTTTAATTAGGTGGTTCTCGCTAGGCAATGCGATGTTTGTTTACCAGTTGTCGCGCATTTAGAGTGCTGACTGATATGTCACTCTGTGCACATAAATGAGAAATGAAATTGATCAATTTCTGCTCCATTCGAATATGTTGCTTACATCGTTGCAGGGGACCTTGGGGCACCGCTCATGTGTAATGACACCTACTTGGTCGGGATTGCATCATACAAGATGCCTGCAAGTCAACTGCCAAAGGGCGGTGGCCGGGACGCACAGCGTCCTTCAGTGGTGTACACAGATATCGAGGCATACAGAGAGTGGATAGATAGGGAAGGCGTAGGTGCTCGAACGGTAGAGGATAGCAGTGACAAGAAATGCAGACTCTGAGAGCAGAAAGGGATAGAAACATGTATTACAGTTGCAATTTTGTCCTCCTGGGAACCAAGGCATCGAGTTGCAGTGGAGCTTGGAGACCATGCCCTGAGCAGGAGCGGCATTGTGGTCAACAACAAAGGTAATAGAAATGACGCCCCAGGTCACTTTGGGCTGTGCGTTGTGCATGTGGTGATGTTCCATCAGATGAGGAAGTCATTTTGTTGCGTACAATGGCGCCACGCAATGGGTGCATTTCCCAGTCCAGGCATGTGAGGGCGGCAACGTAAGAGCAGAGGCTCAGACCTCGCCCCTGCATATGTGGACACGACCATGCTCCAGATTAGTTTGATGATTGGTTGAGAGCTTGATGTGGTTTTGGCATCTGAGCAGATTTTTGTGTTGGTCGAGCCATCAGCATAGGACCATGTCCTTTTGGAGCTGGACCTCACTGTGAAAGTGAGAGGTCGGTGTCCATGGGCTCAACGCTGGCACATCAGGCACGCTGTGGGTGTTTCTGCACATTCTTTATTGGTGGCATGGACAGAATGATGTTCGCTGGTGCCTGGTGAGGGCACTGTGGCCATGGCATCACGGTGGTTCATCTGACAACGAATGATTTGTCTGCTTTGGTTGCGGTGCCCCTGGTTGGCAGTTCACATTTGTAGAAATTGAAGGATAGAAATTGTGGTATTGAATATGGCATGGAGACGGATAAGCCTCAAGAAAATATAATCCGAGGAGATGCGTTAGTGCTCATTGTAGGCTTGGAACGCCCGCGAGGGACGTGATACTGCATGTGATCGGAGCAGGACAAGTGAGCCAAATGCGCTTAGGCCGTCAACTGGGTGGACCCATTTCATTTCGCGATTGTTAAGACTCTGAATCAGAGACGGTGGAGACACCAAAAAAGGATTGGATGAGGTTAAGGTATTTGTAAATGAAGGTGTAGAAACTGAACGGTTGGAAAAAAGACGCTTCCTTCGTTGATGGGCTGTGGGTACAAGTGGATCCGTTCTTGGTACAGCGTGATCGGTTATATGCGCCTTTTCACAAAGTCGAATAGTCACTTTGCCCAAATTTCAAGCTTTGGATGCTGCCTGGGATATTCGATTTCGACATATTCGGTTGAAACCATGTCAGACACAGCTGGCTGTCATCATATTACGTCAGAATGAGTATTGATAATTATCAATACTATTAATCTGACGTAAGATCTTATAAGATGTCTTACAAGATGTTGTTACTTTGCTACTTTCCTCTGTGAGAAGATGATGGGAGCGTGCCCAGACACCTATCACTGACGTGTCCATTGAAGCCCATTTCACTGTCCAGTCAGCGCAGCAAATTGGACCGCATTGCCCATTTCCTCTGCGCTAGCGCCTTTGCGCACTCAAAGGAGAAGAGTACTCCACCTCTAGTATCATAGCCACGCACACCGCACGGGCTGAATTTTCGATGAAGGGTGTGTTTCGCAAGCATTCTTGCCACCATCATGAATACCAATACAAGTCAGTCGCATACCTTTCAACTTGGCAATTGCGCAAGCGACCACTGGCTGACAAGGCCGTCAACTCCGCCGCGCCGCCTTGCCAGTAAGACCTGAAGCCCTCAAGCCTCATCTCAGGCCATCTTTGCCACTGCTTTGCATGCGGAGACTGTAAAGCATGGCCAGGCCGTATCAAACTCCAGAGATGGGCACTTTGCCTGCACCTGAAGATCGTGGTAAGAAACGCAGCTAGCCTCATCGGCCCTTTCCCCAAGGCATTGCAGAGGTGTGCAACGGCACCAGGCTGCCGGTTCAAACCCATCTCTTAAATCAGGTCCAGCACTGGCGTGACCGGAAATGGATGCCACTGGGAAGCGAAATCACTATATTTCTGATCCCGTCCCGCAAATTAGGCATTCTGGGCGTGGCAACCTTTTTTGACGATGCCACAATCGATCCGGATCGGAGTTGTCAGTGCACGCGGCGGTGAGTATCTCGGGTGTGTCTCCCATGCTGGATTCAGGACGAGCAAGTCTCCTACTATGTTCTTCTGCGCTTGTGTCTCGACTTTGGGTCCGCTAATATATTAGCCCCCTATATGGGGGGGAAGTGCAAACTGCGCCAATGCTCGCTGAACTGATTTACACTCTTGGCAGCCGCACGAGGAAAGGAATTGGGTGCTTTCGCTTCAGTGAGTCGAAATCTGACGCATTGAGGCCTGCGAACAGACCGATGCTTGACGATTGTAAACGCCACTGCGGACTAAGTCACATGTTATGTCGTTGTTGCTACTGCTAGTAGTACTCCCGAACAGTCTGACAGAGAAGAGATAATCCCTGGGCGTAGGATCGGAACGCCATGGGACTTTACCTGCTGCCTTTCACGCCCGTCGTCTGTGGGCCACATTCGCGACCGTGGTGCCACGTCGCCCGTTCTGTCACCCTGTATGAGATTAGTCGTTCTGTCTTTCCATGTGGATTCCATCTTCTTTCGGACACCCCAAAACCTAAACCACTGACCCACTGACAGGCGTTGGCCTTGTCAGCGGCAGAAGAAGGGATCCACACACAAAAGGCAGAGGGGCTCATATGTCCCGACTCAACTCAGACTCCTCACAGTGTGAGGCTCACACATCGCGTTCAGAGGAAACTGCCACATCCGCGTGGCGGCTGCCGGCGCCCATCCGGGGCTCCGGCCCGCCGCCGTCGTGCGCAGACCAGCGGCCAGTGAACAGCAGCTACCCCGGGCATGCGTCAGGCGGCGGTCCACTGTGTGGTGAGGCGCCCGTGAGCTGTGACGCGTTTTCGGCTTCCGTGCACGTCAAACCCGCCGGCACCTACAGACGGTGGCTCGACGGTTCCCAGGAGTGGTGTGACGCCGGCCATCACAGAAGCTCCCAACCAGCAGGACCGCAGCGTTCCGGGATTGGAGTACTTATTCCCGCCAGTGCGCACTTCCTGCGCGCCTCCCTCCGCCTCAGTCTCCAGTGGCGGTCCTCGCGCGACGGCCCCAGCGGCGACTGCACGTGCGCCACCGCAAGCCGGTCAGTGCGCGCCTCCCGATCGCAGGGCCCAATCCCCGCCATCCCTTCCCTCGGCCCCCCCCACCGCACATGTTGCCCTCATCCGACTCACCCTCTCAGCCGGTTCAACCCATTTCTGTCGACTCCTCCCGCAGCGATCGTCTCCGCGCGCGGGCAGCCGCGACGATCGTCTGCTTGAAATGCCCGTTGCCGCGCTCGTGGGTCGATGGGCCGTGGGATCGCCCAGCCGTCCCCCCGTCCCCCCGCATGCCTGATCCCCGATCGCCCTGAAATCCTTGTGGGCGCCCGTCTCGGCGGCCCCATTGTCGCCGGAGCCCTCCCTCGCCAGCGAATCGCATCGGTGTGGCGACTGCGCTCGTCTTTTATGCCAGTTCCGCCTGCCGGTGGTCAGAATCCTTCCGGCCAGCCCTTCCCTCGCCGCGACCTCGATCCACCAGGCCAGCATCTTCTGTTTGTCCCCCCTCCCTCCGCCCACCCACCCACCCACCCCCCTGTCCCATGTTTGGCAACGCGTTTGGCCGCAGCCGTGGGCGTGCCCGCGAAACACGTCCTGCTCTTCACCGTTTTCCTCGGCTGAGACAATCGTCTTCCGTGCTTAGGTTACACGTGTGTGTCGCTTCCCCAGGGCGGCTTCTTTCAAAAGGTGAGGTTCTGCTGTCGACGCCTCCGCGGTTGCCGCGCCTCCCGAGCCGCGCTCCCCCCATGGCCATGTGCGCGGACAGCGATTCGCGCGCTGCCCCGCTGCCGCGCAGCGACAATCCGGCCAAGTGACACGCTGGCCGAATTATCGCACCCGTATCGGAAGTTGTTGTGAGGATTTCTTGACGATTACATAATTGTCACCGTATGGCAAGACAGGCCCTTTCACGAGCTGGCGATGCGGGGGAAGGAGTGTGTTGTGTGAAAGTGTGAAGCCAAGATGTGACAACCATGCACTAAGTACATTTAGGCCCGGGAGCAACGAGGCTACATTGGGCATGAAAGTGTGATGTGCTGACGCCGTTGTTTGGCGCCACGGTCTGACGGGGAAAAGTGCAGCCGTTTCGGGGTCCGCGGGGCAGTCGCTATGAAGTAGTAGCATGACCAGGGCAACGGCAAACGGGCGCCCTGGTGGCTTCGGCACCGTCGAGTGACGTTCTAGACACACGAGTGTGGTGAAAGCCGGCTGTGGGCGGATTCTGGCTGGAATCTCTGCAAGGGATGCGCGGCTCCCTCGTATTTTGCGTCCATTAATGTGGCGGCGACGGGCGCACCACGCAACGTCAGACGCTCGACGACTTTCCAAGAGGGCTGGCATACGCTTTTTAAAACGCAAACGCCGGCCAGGATCGCCGCCGTGGTCGTTTCTGTAGATCGACATCAGGCCCGGAACGACGGTCGGGATGTGCCATCGGTGGTACGGCCTATCTGGAGTTCAGGCGGCAAGACTGGCCTTCGCGATAGTCCTGTCTAAGAGCAGGGCCACTCCTTCCCCCATGCGCCACTGCCGCCTCGCTCGCGCTCAGGAGGCGGGGCACACAAGCCAAGCGGTTGAAGTTCCCACGGCATCGTTTCAGTGAGCGACATCGCCAGATGAGGCGGCAGCACTTTTCAGCGCATCTCACAGGTCTAATATTATATGCTCGGAACCCGAATTAGAGCGCCCTGGAAACTATTTTCTTAGTACGAGTCAGCGTTCTTATGCAAGTGTCGACCCCTATGACACGGGGGGTACGTGAGTGGCGGGGCTCTGTGGGCATGCATAGGTGGGTGGCTGCGCTCTAAGGCGCCCAACGGGAGGGGCGCGGCTATCGGTGACGCGGCTGCGGCGCGCCGCGCCCACTTGCGCTCGAAGCGCGCTTTCCCGGCGCGATCTCGCGTCGTCGCGGCGGTGTCGGAAAGTCAACGCGGGTGTGTCTGGGCGATGGTGTGGTGTGAGTCCGACAGGGGGTCCCGCCGAAGCGGGGGCCGCTTCCGGAGTGCAACGGGGGGTAGAGGCGAGGCTTTCTGAAGCCGTTCCCATGGCGCCCGGCACCCGACGGTGCTCGTCGTGTGCTCTTTCGTCCGGTCCTGTGGGCGCATGTGATGCCTTGGAGCGATGGTGCAAATTCCAACCATCCAGAACGGCAAATCAAAACTGGAAGTTGCCTTCCCCGTGTGGCTGCGCCGCTCAGAGATTCTAGAGGTCCGCGACCGCGCTTAGCACTAGCATTCGGCTGGCGATCGCTGAGTGGAGTGCAATTGCCACATCGCATGCGCAGCCGCCCAGGGCTAAGGGGGGCAAGGGGCCCAAGGGTGACTTGGAGGGTGGGCGGGTCGTTCACTTGTGCGGCAAGAGGCAACCGGTACCCTCATCGATGTGGGACTCCATGGTGGGGAGGGGGTTGGGGGGGCAACAATCGTGCGATGCATTCTAGCGATGGTGGGAATTGCATAGTTGAAGGCGGTAGGATGGTGGGCCACAGTCTCTGCGGATGGCCTCCATCATTGGGCCACTGACTGTACGCACCTCGGGTTTGGGGGGAGAGAAATTCACATCACTGGTAGAAAACAGCATGTCTGCGATGCCAACTGCGATGCCATTTTGACACAAAATGATGCCATCACAGTGATTGCGATGGCATAAAAGTGGCTGTGATGGCATCAATTTGTGTCAAATGGCGTCGCAGTTGGCATCGCAAACAGGCTGTTTTCCGCTGGTGCATGCCATCCTTGAGAAAGTGCTTGTCTTCTCTATTTGGGAAGAACAAACGGTTGTTGCAGGTTCCGGTTGCAAAAATGGGGGTGACAAAAAGTGTGGAACGTTGGGCCGAAGGCCCGACCTCTGGAATGGTTACGATATTTGGCCAGAATGTCGCTTGGTCAAATTGTCACTAACCAGCAGGCAGCGCTCCCCGGTAACGCGCTGCGCAGCTTCGCCACCATCACCTTAATACAATTTTGCATAACGAGGCAAGTAGATAGCCGTTGATACGTCAGTGACTGGGCTGTGATCGACGGATGGCTGTCTGAGTATAAAGGGTCACGCAGGTCACTAGTCTCTCTATGGCTCTGCTTCCTCAGCTGTGTCTTCAAGCCCGAGGCCATAGCTGCCTCTGGCACAGTCTGAACCTAGCACATCACCATCAGCTTCATATTTTGCCCAGGCGAAGCAGCGTCCAGGACTTGTTCGTTGAAACCTAATGGCGTTCGCAGGTTGACCAACGTCGCGTGGGCTGCTGCTGCACTGATTCTGGACACTCCCGCAAACCATCTGGACCCGCATGTGTCCCAGAACCACCTTCGGTTTGGCTGATTCAACCAACTCAATAAGGCGCCTTGCAGCCAACGTGTCAAACAGTTATTCCATTTAGCTAGTCCATCTACTCCAGATGTGTATTTCAGCTGCTGGATCCAGCCATTACATCGTATATATGCATATTTCGTCGTGCCGGAGGGCTAAAATCTCTTGTTTAAGTTGTCTGAAAAAAATGATCTCACAACGAAATGGCGCAATAGGTTCTGCTTGAGCACTTGTCGACAAGCCTTGCCTCAGGTCGTGCGTCTGTGTCCATAAAATGCTCTCTGAACCCATCTCCGGGGTAGTGCTACATGGCAAGGACACTCGATGTGCCCACATTGAAACTCCAAAGTGTTTATGCATTCATGCGACTAAGACGCTGTCTACGAGACAGGGCACTCTTGCGGTGTTGCAACTTCCCACATTCCGGCTGACAATGGCAAGAACAAGGGTGGTTGTTGCCATTGTGGTCCTTCATCCATCCAAATTTGCCCAGAAGTGTTTTGTGTTTTGACACGGCGTCGTGTGCGCCCTCTAGGATTCAGGGCACCCGACTCAATGGCGGGGACATCGCTGGCGGGGTGGCTGCTTCTGGCCATCTATCTTCCAACGATTCACGGCCTGCGGCTAGCCCAGATGGGTAATTACTTGCACGGTTCTGTGATTCTTTGGGCCGATTGTGACGCTATTTCGGACATTATTTCTTGAGCGTGATGTCGGTATTGCATAATCTTGCGCAGGCTTGTTATTCACGTTGAGAATACTGATCGTATTTACTTTTCCACGCGTAAAAATAGTGTTTGCGGTTTTGCGCATGAAAAAGGCATAACAATGCGTAAATAAAGCGTAAATAGAGCCCCGCGTACATCAAGACAGTACACGCGGGCTTGCGATGTCCGGGGAGCGGTAGTCGGACGCGTTGGACTGGGCAGCAAACGAATTTTTTCCGACGACGTCGGTGCCCTTGCCGAGGGCGAGGTGAACGCTGTGTTCCGTATGCTCGATGGGGCGGAGGACTGATCACTTTACGCGACTTTGATCATATAAAATGGTGTCCGTAAAAGCGCAACTACAGCTGCATAAATAGGCCCTTTCGAAGTTTGCGTTTTTACTTGTAAAAGTGCAAAGGCAAAATCGTAACACAAACGTAAAAGCAAATGACAAAACTGATTTTGAATGGACCCTTGTACCTCCAGGGATCCATAAATATTGCCATTACAATTGTCGCACGATGTACTAAGAAACACCATGCCGCATTCCGGCTTCAACTTGGCGCCAAGTGTGGTGAAAGTGAGTGGCCGTGGGGTTGATGGTATGGATGGGTCGGGCAGAGCCTCAACTCTCAGCCACAGAATGTAAAGCCGCAGGCCATAAATATTGCCATTACAATTGTCGCACGATGTACTAAGAAACACCATGCCGCATTCAACTTGGCGCCAACCGTGGGGTTGATGGTATGGATGGGTCGGGCAGAGCCTTCTCAGCCACAGAATGTAAAGCCGCAGGCACAACAACGTCGACGCCCATCAAAACTAAGATTGCTTGCTTTACTGCCATTAGATGCGATATTGCGCCAGAGAGCGTTCTTCAATTACCGGTGCGATGTCACAGGTACCATGTCCCCGAACGGCGGCGACGACGGGGTGGACTTTCGGCCCGCCTACCACATCACGCCGCCCTCTAATTGGATGAACGACCCTAACGGACTGATGGAACGAGACGGCATTTTCCACGTCTTCTTCCAGTTCAATCCCTCGGCGCCCATCTGGGGAGCGCCCCACTGGGGCCACGTCGCTTCAAGGTGGCGCCCGACTTGTGTTCTGTGGTTTAATGTTGTGAGAGCCTAGTCTTACTCTTCTAACCATATATTCCGTTATTTGCAAAAATGCCTCGCTGTGACGATGACGAACGTGGCGTGAAATAACACGGTTACAGTTGCATGAATTGACACCTTTTCAACCCCGTTTGCACCAAAAATACGTGATTTCAGCAATCTGACTCTGTCTCAAAAAGGCTTCCACGAAATGAACCGCCAGTTTTACGGCAAACGTAGATTGCTTCCAAGCCCTTCGCAAAATGGTCTGGAAGCACTTTCAAGTGTTGATCACGCGCTTGAACAGTCGACTGAATGATGACTACCTCATTGCCTTGTTCTGTAAATAATGATGATGATGATGAATGATGGACTGTTCCACGCGGCCTCAAGGGACCTGGCCCACTGGCAGCGCCTGCCCGTCGCCCTCTCCCCGGAAGAGACGTACGACATCGACGGCGTCTTCAGCGGCAGCGCCACGGTGCTGCCCGACGGCGACCCCGTAATAATGTACACGGGCACCTCCCGACGCCAGGAGCTGGGCTTTTTCTGGCAGGTCCAGGCGCTGGCCAGGCCCGAGAACGGCAGCGACCCGCTGCTGCAGCGGTGGGTCAAGGACCCAAGGAACCCAGTGATTGAAGACGCCCCTCCCCGCGGCACCAACTTCCAGTTTCGGGATCCTCAGACGGCTTGGAGGCAGGAGGTTGGGGAGGAGCTGGGCAGCCTGTGGCTGACGACCATAGGTTCACAGGTGTCCTGTGTGGGGGCCGCGCCTATGTACGCGTCTCGCGACTTTGTGAAGTGGGAGTTCTTCGGGTATCTGCACAGCCAGCCGGGCGTGGTGCCGTCAGAGAACGAGACGGAGTGCACCTTCGGGGAGACCCAGTTTGGGGCGGAGGGGCGCAACTGGGAGGTGGTGTGCTATTTTCCGAAGAGGGTGGGCGAGGAGGTGATCCACATCTTCAAGTACAGCGACCAGGTGAAGGGGGCGGCGCCCGACAGGTTTCGCACATTTAAGTTGGTCATGCTTGTTTCATTCTGTCTTCATTTTTCCTGCTTTCCCCTGCTTCTTTCAGCTTTTCAGCGTTTTCCATGCTTTTCCATGCTTTTGCAGTCATGCTTTTCAGTCAGTCAAGAAGCTCTGCGCATCAAAGGATTGATGAATATGCCCCATGAACCATGGCAGCCGGCTCGCAGGAACGTTTAACATGTCGTTTCAGCCAGTCAATCCAGTTTTTGGCGAGAGCAGCGGAGTCATTGGACCCGCTGAGGTGCATTCTGCGATGTTGCTTTGGAACCAGTGCCCGTCTGATGGCTAATTGGCCACTGCAATTTTAGTCATCATAATTTCTCAAATCGAGTAACTGGTCATGACGCATGAGGATTGGCAGATTTGCAAGATGGTTAGCTAAGCGCCGGTGGACACTGATTGGACATTGCGGGCCTCAGGCAGGCAAAACGTAGCACTCGTCAAAGCGCATTAGCAATCAGCTTCACGTTTCAGTGGGAACTTGACATAGATTTGTCAATTTCAACCCAAACAATGTTGATCGCTCCAAAAAAGAGCGCGAAGTGTCTGTGATATATATCTTGATTGGCTGATTGGTTGGCTGCTGCACTGATTGTCATCCACACCATCTTGTGGGAAATAAGGCAGCGGCGGGTTCTGGATTTCATTGGTGCGACACTTTTACATCCTCATTGAGCAACCCAGGGACACTGCTCTCCTGGGGCAAAATGCGAGCTGACCACTATTCTTGAATCGGCTGATTGAGTGAGCGATTGATTGATTTAATGATTGATTGATTGCTGACCGCTACACTTTCTGCTTGGTCAAAAAATTTTATTGAATTGAATTAAGTTGGCTGGGAGACTGATTGACTGACGGAGTGATTCACTGATCGATTTGTTGGTTGATTTACCAGATAAGGGGTCGGACGCCCTTCGGACGGGACTGGTACGTCCTGAGTGACGTGCCCCTGGCCTTTACCAACAAAACCGTCCCCGGACAGGGCAACGCTCTGACGCCCAGCCTGCGCGGCGCGCCCTTCGCCCCCGCCATCATCGACCACGGCGACATCTACGCCTCCAAGTTCTTCAACACGTCCTCGGGCCGCCTGCTATGGATGGGCTGGTCCTTCGAGACGTCGACGGGCTGCACGGGCACGTGCTCGGACGGCACGCCTCTAACCGACGCCAGGGGCTGGCAGGGCCTTCAGACCATTCCCCGTGAGGTGCAAGTGGATTTGGAGACCGGCCAGCTGCTCATGACGCCGATTGGTGAAGTGGAGGCCCTGCGCAGCGCCCAGCTTTTTGAGCAGGGGGGGATGAAGCTGGTACCTGGGGCCCGACGGGCGCTGCCGCTGAAGTTCCCCAAGGGGGGGTCGGGTGGCAGGCAGATGGACGTGTCGGCGACTTTCAAGCTGAGTGACGAGGCGAGCGCCGAGGTGTCAAGTACTGGGTTTAAAGTAGGGGTGGCGGTGACCCATGGAAGGACAGGGGCGCTGACGTCCGTGTTTCTGAACGGCAGCCTGAGCGCGGGGGGAGGGGGGGTTGAGGAGCTCGAGATGTGGGTGGACAGGAGCGCGACCGGCGGGGCCACCAGCGCGAATTTGCAGGGGGGAAGGGTTACGCTGGGGGGGGTGGCTAAGGAGGTCACGCTGAGATTGCTGGTGGACAGGTCGGTGGTGGAGGCGGTGGGGCAGGGGGGAAGGGTGCGGGCGACCAGCAGGGTGTACCCGGCGGGAAGGGGGGACTGGGGCCTGGAGCTGTTCAACGAGGGGGCGGCGGGGAGCGTGGTGGCGGGGGTGGAGGCGTGGGAGATGGAGGGTGCGTTCGTGGACGACTTGTGGTGATTCGCTAGTCACGGCGGCGGGACTGTGCGCCACAAAAGCAGCCATATCCTGGGCTCCTGTGCAAAGAAATCATGGCCACTTCTGGACATGTCCTGGGCACTTCCAAATCATGGACACTTCTTCGAAACAGGGAGATCATGGCAACCCCCCGGCAGTGGTATGTACGACATCCGAACGATTTCTTGCTGATAGCGATGGTTCTCAAATCCTCTTGATGTTCAAATTTTGGCCTTGATGTGGCAGATTTCTTGATGACGGCGATGGGTCGCGAATCACGCTGGTTGACGGTTTGCTGTCTCGCGTGGATGGCGGCTGCCGGCATTGGGCGCAGGCGCTACCCTCGCGCCTGCGGAGGGTGGCAGCGAGGCCTGGGGATGGAAGTTTCGGGTCACTTTGACCCTGAACTGTGCGCCGTCGGTGATGGACACATTGCGCGGGGATAAAGGGTGGCAGACCCATTGTGACGCGTTTGAGCACACAGGCTGTGTTGAGATTTTGTAGACCAAAGGATACGTGCGAGGACAGGCATATTGTTCCAAGACACAACTTTTACGAGGGAAAAATAGTCAAAGTTATGCATGGCAAAACTGGTACGAAGCCGGAATCCGTGTGTTGTTGATGGCCTTCGAATTGGAAATTGGATGATGCGAGCTTACACAGGTAAAGGGCGCGTCTGCGTGTGGTTTTGGTCCCATTTGACTGGTTTGAAACACTTCCCTACTTGTCCTGGCAATGGGCACCTGGGCCGCATGCAAAATTCTAGCAGAATATCGCGTTTTTCGGAAACGTCGCGGACGCTGAATTCAGTGTCGTGGACACCCGGGTTTGTGCACCCATGGGACACTATCCACGTCATTTTTACCCCTATCTGCGACATTTACGTGGACGGTATTTGTGGTGTCGTGGATATTGACGGGTCCGTCACGGTCTACGACACTCGCGTGGCATGGCGCTGTCCCCAGCGCTGGGCGCAGTGTCCCAGCACTGTCCACGACACTGAAATTGGGTTCCGCGACGCTGTCACAGAAAAGTGGTGCAGGAAATAACACTTTCGTAGTACTCATTTTTCGCCAATTTGCCCAAGGGATTTTTTACGGTTATTGAGTGTTAAACTGCCGAAAGTCACGAATTGGCATTGCACTATCGCATGTTAGTATCGTATATCGTACATCGGTGATCCTCGCCACCCCGAACTTCGGGGTTGGTGAGCATCGTATACCGCCCGCTGTATTTTTTCATTTACATTTGTTGTTTAAACAACGCATAAGTTTCAGCAGAGATAAAGCTGAAAATTTTATGCTCCTTTCAGTGGGTGGATGTGCGAGTTTGAGGTCGTTCCCCGCGATTACCCATTGCAATTGGTGTTTTCTCATCAAACTCTGCTGGACACAGCAATGTCCGAACGAGGCCATTATCGCTTTGCGAATTTCGCTGGACGCTTTTATCCGAATTGTGCTCTACTTGGGCACAACTATTGGGACATGCAAGTCGCTCGGGAAGGCATGTAGACATGCGCACAGGCGAAATGGAAGATATGTATCCATTGAGCAATTGTGCAAAGCACGTGATGGCGCAGCGTTGCTCAAACATTTTTGCAACGCGATTTGCACCATGCTTGTGCCTGGCATCATACTGGGTACAATACAGATGCATTGGCTCATCGGAACTCACAAGCGTGGATCAGCGACTTTCGAAAGTTAAATTCTCATTCTGGAGATTGGGGTTGAGATTCACTTGCGGAATTTCTCAAATCGTCGACCTACATCTTCTGGCATTTGTGTTGCAACTCAAATTGCAATGAACTATTGTCGAGCAAAACGAGTGTGCACCTCAGCGACACCGACAATTCTAAACTCCATGAGCTCACTTTGGGAAATTGCCCCTATTCCAGAATGCTTTTTCGCCCTAGTTGAAGCGAGTCTCTTCCACACATGGTGCAAATGGAGCAGCTCTAAATGCATTTTGGCGGAAAAAATCCCCCCATTTGTGGTCTACTTTAGCCAGTTTTCCTGGCATTTCCAATAATGGGTTGGACACAAATGCCATACTGAGAGAAAAAAGGCCAAAACCTGTCCAGTTTTTCATCGTTCCGGCGTTCACGTTGTCAGGGTGTTGCATGTTCTATTCTCATCTCTTACATCAGATATCAAGACATCCTATAACTCCGGATTTCGCACATTCGGCAAGCCTGCTGGTGAGCTAGAGAGAGCTAGCGGGAGCCCAAACAATTCGCGAGCACTTATTGCTTGTGGTGGCAACTACCACTTTTGCCGCTTGAGGAACATTAAACATCAAGGCAAAAAGCATTTTCTAGCGTATGTGCGGAACTATGTGCCCAGTTGGGCGTTGTCGTTGTGCAATATTGTCAAGCGACGACTGAATGTCATGCCGCTGGACCAATGTATTCCAGTAGGTAGAGCAACGAGGGAGCCGATGCAACTACCGTATTTTGTTAAACCCTTCCGCATAGTAACGCAACGACTGGCCGTATTTTATTCAGCCCTTCCGCACAGTAACACAACGATTGGCCTTTTTCTGCAGAGCAACATAATAAAAGTAAAGTGACGCTCCGAAAGTAAAAGTGCGGAACAAAAAGCGCAATTGCACAATCTCCTGATGCGGAAGGGTTGAAAATTTTATGGCAGGGGGTCCCCCTGGACATATGCTCCCTATCCTCTGCGGCGCTGCGCTGCCTGGCCCTCTTCTTCCATCGGACGCCCCACATCACCGTTTGCAGCACAACAAAGATGAGCCATTTGGGAGAATTCTCACACGTGTGCGCTCGAGCTCGTTTCACAGCACGGAAAGGGGCCTCACGCATAGGTGCCCAAAAGGGGTCCACCCTCAGCACAACTCGCCGCCCCCCACCCCCCAACGGCTGGGTGGAAGGGTACCAAGGACTACCCTCTTCCTGCCCCTGGTCCATGTGGTTTGGGAGAGCAGTGTGACATTTCCCCAGTGGTACCCGGTTCGATCCCCGGTCAGACACCCTCGTTGCCCTACCCCCTCCCATCCCCACACGTGTGACAAACGTATCATCCCCGCTACCTTTGCCGCCCTTGCTCTGCACCGCGATTGGCACACAGCGCTGCGCGCGGGTCCCGCCCGCCGAAGAGCCTTCCTCACCTCCACTTCCGTCGCCACTTTGCCCCCCCTTCCTTGTTTCGTCTTCCTCCAAATCCCGCCCGCCCGAGCCCGTGAGAATCGCATCATCCGATGTCTCGCTCCAGCCGTGGCGACGGCCGCAGCCCGGGCGGCACCAGCCGATCGGCCGAACCCCCCGGCCCCGATCTGGACCTCTCCCCCCAGCGCGGGCCGCCGATCGCGGATCAGGGTGCCTTCCCGGGGCTGGGAGAACAGGGCGGCATGCCGGCGGTGTTCGGCGGGCTGTGGACGCGGACGTCGGGCGGGGAGGAGGGGGGATCGGGAGCCCAAGGGAGCGGGGCGCATCGCGGGGATGCGGGCAAGGCGGAGTGGGAGAGGGCCGCGAACACGTCGGCGGAGGCGGGGCACGCAGGGAGGAGGACCTCAAGGTGGGTGTGTGGGTACGAATTGTTGCCAAAGAGGGAAGGAAACCGGTCATGTGAAGTGCACCCCCTCCAGGGCGGGTGTCTGCGGGACTCTTTTCCGCTCTGTGGAGAGATGATGCAGAGTCTGTCCGATGGGAAATGATGAGCACGCGACGCAAGAAGGTGGGTGGGTGGGGTGGGGTGAGATTTGTTGCAAAGGGAAAGGGAAACAATGGGCGTACAGCAAGCATCCCCTCCAGGGCAAATGCGCGTGACACCCTTCTCGTGTGGGTGGGGTGAGATATTTTGTAGAGCGACGCTCGGTTCGCTTGCTCGCAACGAAGAGGAAGAGAGGCAGTGGACACACAAAGAGCGCTCCTTGCTAAGCAGGTTGGTGCAAGATTCTTGTCCATGCCGTTAGAGGATGATTTGGACAGTTCGGTACGAGGTGATGGGCACACAACAGGGCTTGGGGGGGTGGATCCGGGGGTTGGGATTGGAGACAAATTTTTGGGACACAGGGCAAGGGAAACAGCGCAGGGAGAAGGCCGGGGTGGGAGGATCGTTGGAAGGGGCATTTGTTGCGAAGGGAAAACAAGAGGCAGGGAAACGGGTCGTGCAAAGGGCAGCCCTTCTCAGGCAGCTGTGCATGGGACTGTTGTCCATGGTCTGAGGAGATGATGTAGGGCGCAGTATCAGCGTATTACCTGAGGTGCGACGAGGAAGGCGCACAACGAATGCGTTTGGGGGAAGGGGGGGCGGCGGTCGGCGGGGCGAGGGGGCGGGCGATGAGGCGCGGAGCGGGGCGCGCCGAGAACGGGGTTTGGGCTGGGCGGTGGTGGTGCTGGATGTTCTTCGACGTGCGTGGGATCGAATGCTTGGAATTATTATTCTGGGATTTGTTTTTTGTCTATTTCGCGAGCAGGTGGTGTCATGGGAGGCGCCGGTGCGCGGGGCAGGGATGCGTGGGTTGGTTGCCGGGCTCGGATATTCGCCTTTGGGCGCGGCGATGGATCCAGCGGGTGCTGTGTCACATTTGATCTGGAAGGAAACCTAGAGGAATGGTAGCGGAGGGAGGGTGGGATTCAGCCGAGCGCGTGGGTTTTGGCGATGCCGGCAAAGCGTACTTGGCAGGCTCGAGGCGCCAGATCGCTGCCTATCTGTGGAGGAGAGCCAGGTTGACTGCCCACGTGACCTTGGGGTTGCACCTTCGATCCAGAAGATGGCTGGAGCATCTGTACCTGAGAAGGTGCACAATTTGGTGCTCATGACTGGAGATGGGGGCACACGTTTGGTTACCAGACCCAGTGCATTGGCGCTGGCTGTTGGGGTGGTCTGTTGGATTCTTGGGGCGGTATTTGCAGCTGGAGAGACTGTGCAACCCCCAAGTGACAGGGGGAAACTCCTTTTGTAGCCATATTTTTGGCTGTGTGGATTGGGCTATGGTTGTGGATCTGATAGATTGGTGGCCTGTTAGAATGCAGAACAAGGAGAAATAAAATACCAAACAATTTGGTGTGGATGCGGACATAGAATGTGGGAAACACATGGACATAGAGAATGGGCCTGGGGATGGTCCTTGCCATTGATCAACTG
Source organism: Ostreobium quekettii (assembly GCA_905146915.1). NCBI lineage: Eukaryota > Viridiplantae > Chlorophyta > Ulvophyceae > Bryopsidales > Ostreobiaceae > Ostreobium > Ostreobium quekettii. Next base: position 28,712 of record CAJHUC010001878.1, read on the forward strand.
TGCACTATCCACAGGCAAGCATGTTGTGAGTGACCTTGGAATGGATGAATTTGTACCGACACCTGTTGGCAGAGTCGTAGGCTGGTGCGTTTGCTGAGACACAAAATATTGTGCACATCGGCTAGAGATGCTTACAGATAGGTACTGAGGCGAAGCAGGTCGAGCTTTTCAGCAACAGGCGGCATTCTATGGCTGCTCTCTGTGTGGCGATGGGATGAAAACCAACAGATTCTAAACATGGCTTGAATGTATGTTTGTGACTGCCAGATTGGAGCCTTTCTGTTTGCATCACCTAAGTCGTTGGCCATACAGTCTTTTTACTGGGCATGTGGCACGAAAGTGCAGGCACTGAAAGTCATTGCAAAAGCAAACTGCAAACTCAAATTTGCCTTGAATTGTTGTGGAAGCCATTGAGCTCCAGAGGTTCCTGGCAGGATTTCCTTCAGACCAAGAGGAACAGCACTGCTTGTGTCAGTTTTTGAAGTGAACTTGTTGTGGAAGTACCTGTCTGGTATTTGGTGTGGCTCTCTGCCTGACTCTACCACTTGTGCCCTTCTTGTCAGCACCTTTGAAAGGCGGCGAAGGAAGCGCATCCCCACACTTTGTGAGTTCCACGATTTCGGTTGGAGTGGAAAAGTGGGGTGTTTCAATGCACTTACCGATTAAACAACCTGCCCTGTTTGGACTGGTTTCAGTTGATGTAGGCAAGAGGCTTGGGATTGATGCTCAGCACGGCCGCATCTGACTGTGCTTCAATACATCTGCATGTGCATGCTTTAGTCATTGGCACAATTATTGCCCTGATAATGCTGTGTGTTGCACTTGTTCTCCTGGATGCCTGAGGAAGGGGCAAAGCAGTTTGGGCATTGAGTTAGATACGTTGGGCACTTATGGGCTTTGTAGTGCCACAGGAGTTGCTGCTTGTACAACAATCCTGATCATTGTGTGTATGCATGTCTGCATGAAGTGCGCAAACGAAGTTCGACAGAACCAGGCTCACCCTGCCGTCCACATCGCCCAAGCTTTCGTGTTCAGCCCATTCATGATGAAGCCACCTTTGTGAGCTGTGAGCTGAATGGGCCATTCCGCCCCAGGAGCACCTCTCCAGTGAGTTTATCCACTTGCAGCACTACCCTGGCGTTCTTCAAAAGGCAGCTTGTGTGGAACTGTGTCAATGCAGTGATGCAGCAAGGGGCAGCGGCTTGTTGCTTTTTGACAAAGCAGTTTTTGGAAAACTTTCCTGGGGAAAGCATCATATCTCAGTGTCATATCTCAGTGCTATTTTGTGCCTAACACTCAGATAGGTCCTGTGTTGAGCTTGGGATGCCTCAGGTTCTAAAGCCTCGCAAATGATAATGGACTGTGAAACTACAATGAAATAAAGTACCGTACAGCAGTGAATATCCTTCCAAGAATACATGCATGTGCCTGGACACGGTTTAGGATGTTGCAAGACTGTGTCACTGACTGTATAGGACCAGTCACGCCATCACGCCAATCACGCCATCATTACTGGGCCAATGGTACCTGGGATCATTTGTTAAAGCTGATTTTGTGCACCACAGTCTGGCGGCTTTTTTGACCACAACTGGTCAGAGTCCACGAGCCCAAGCACAAGCTGCACTGGTGTCGTGCAGGGAACTGCATTCAGTGGCCCTGTGGAGGGTGCCACTGGCGCTGAGGACCATATGCTGAGGGTTGACTCTCTGGGCATGGTAAGGGCATTTTGGGGTGAAATTTCATTGATTCTGTGGGGAAACTTGCAGGGTAGGATGCAATTCTTGTACTGCTGTGTGTGTCACTGGGCGGCTGTGCAGAACGCAAGGCATGTCACGCACGCAATGAAGGAGCACATGAATGGTCACAACACGTCAGGTGATAGATGGGAGCGTGTGTGCTGGATAATGCACTGGTAGTGCACATTTTACTTGTGATGTGTGGTGCATGGTTTACTGAAAGTGGGATCGAACTGAGGGCTTCAGTCCATTGCACATTCCTCTGCACTCCATGTGTCCACCTGTCAGGTATCCATGTTTGAGTTGGGACCCAATGCCAATTGAGCTGTGGGGCTTAGAGTCCGTCATTAAGTGCCATCACCAATAGGGATCATGCCTTATTATCCCAAGACAATTGCCAACTGCTTGTTTTGTCGATTTGTCCAGCTGAACTCCTGGTCTACCGATAGCTTTCCTTGCGGCTCGGTAAGCAGTGCCTGGCTGGGCCGGACATAGGAGGCAAGAATGTTGTGAGTTTGTCAAATTGCTACAATCTATGTAGTTTGCAACTGAACCAATATTCCTCACAATTACATGAAAGAGCATAGAGTGAAGTCAAGCATGACATTATTGAAAGTACAATGCATGAAACAAAAAATTTTGCGTATTGGCACATCTGGCCCGCTTGCTCTTTTTGATGCTTCATAACTCCCACAGACCAGGTGAGATGCCAACAGTCCCTTGTTGCACCCAGCAGCCACAGGCTCTTTGTGAATGCTTGGATCAATCGCTGAGAATCCACCGTTGCACTCCACAGTGCAACAGTGAAGTACATCATACTACAGCACCAGCACCACAAGCAGCACAGCGCTTCAGCACATTTAGGGCCCTTTTTGGAACAAGGGTTCTTCAAGCAGGGTTATATGCGTGAGCATAGAAGCCCCTAAAGGGTGCTGCCCCCGAAATGGGGATATTGTTCTTGGACAGCTTCTGGCAGGCTGCGATGTTCCAGACCATATCTGTAGGGCCCTATTGCTGTTGGATCGGCGATGTTGAGGCCAAGAGAGCCTGGCAGGCTGCTTTGAGCAAGGACTCTTCTGCTTAAAGTGCACGTGTTTACTTTCCTGCATGGATAGGAAGGAACAGGTGCAGAAATCTCTGCATGGAGTAGTTGATTGTTGATTCAAGCAAGCATGCAAACGGTTGGCCCTTTGAACTGCAGCAAAGATGTGTTTTGGGTGCATTCAACCGCTCCGAATGCCATTTGGGAATGGATGGGGCCCAATTGCTTGCCATCATTGCACAGCATTGCAGCAACACGATTAGCCTGTTGAACAATCGCTGATTGGCTTGTTCAGGAATCGGTAAAGGCAGGTGTTTGGAGCTGCTTACCTCTTTGGCTGTTCATGGTGCAGTCTCAGGAAGTGGCTGATACAGCAGCTCAGGTGGCGATGGGAAAGGAAGGGCCAGCAGATCCCAAGAAGCCTTCCCACCTTGTGATCGACACTTCCAAAAAGCATCCATCACCGTTTATGGTGCTTGACGAGCGTGAGGATGCTGGGGCACTGGTGGCAGCTAGCAAGAGCACAGACTGTGGCGGGTGTGTGACAGGATACCTGACCGTTGCCCTTTGTGGGTACTGATTTGTCTGCAAACATGCACTCTTATAGCATTGAGGAGTAGCAAGGTACATCGTGGGCAGATCAGGCACATGTGGCAGACTTCTCAGTGACCAAAGCAGTTTTTGTTAATATGTAGTAAGCTAGGTCCACTGTGTGGGCATTGCACTGCATTTAGCAATGTGCCACATAGGTCGCATTTTGAAAATGCTTTGGAGCCCGTTCCGCTTTGCAGCAGAGCAGGAGCCACAGCTGGCAAAGCCAAGGGCAGGAAGTATGCATTAAGGAAACGAACATACACTCTAGGGGCATCCAGCCGAAAGTACAACAACTTGTCATTGTATGTTCATCTCGGCAGCATAGGAGGCTGATGCATCAGCAAAGGGAATGATGATACTATTCAGGAAACGATGGATGTGATATGAATTCGATGAAAACAGTTTGCCAGCATGGAATACATTAGCCTACCTGGAAAGCATGGCCTGGCCTGGAGACTTGAGAATGGCAGTAGCAAATAAGCCAACAGCTTGAAAACCCATGTGAAGTAAGCGGACAATGCAAAGAAGCAAGAAAAGAGACATCAATAACCCATGGCCCCAATGGACCAACGAGCTGTTTCGGGGTCCCCGCTGCATGTGTAAGCACATGTTTTACATATGCTATTGTGGTCAGAATTTGGTGAACCTCCTGCCAGACATTGACAGGTCCATTGGGCTCAAGAGTTTGTGCCTTGCAGCCCAACCCCAGTCTTGGACAAACCCAAATCCCCAACCTTGCCAGGATAGGTCTCTGTGACGCTCTGATGCTATTCACTCTGTGAGAGTCCCCATAACACGATTTCAAGTGATTACCAGCTCCCTGATGGAATGCCATGGTAGACTCCTGACCTCCTGTTCGCTTGGTTGTGGCTGTGGGTGTCCTTTGGTGGTGGTTTCTGTATTGTTCAGCCCTGATCCATTGGTTGGGATTCCGGTGGGTTGTTTGTGGAACAAAGACGAAGTAATCCTTTTTTGGGTTTGTGACTTTATTGGTTGTTTGCCACATGCTGTGGCGTTCATCTTTCCCGTTGCTGCTATGCTATAAAACGAATGCATCAAAAGAGAAAAGCCCAAGCTAGCTCAGGGTGTAAATCTCCTAGCTTGTTGGCACAGCTCAGCCAACTCAAGTGTCTCTTATTGTTTAAGTCAGCATGCATAAGACAGCTGGAATAACTTTATGGTCTTATTGCAGTGCCTCTGCACAATGGACCTGTTAACCAGCGTAAACGCCATGACTGTGACTGACAGGCTGCTGATTGTTGAAAACTTCATCTGCTAGGACCACAACCGCAATGCCAAGAACTCCCACACAAATATATGTTAACGCTGCAGTCTCCTTGCTGAAACTACAGGCTCTCCAGTGGTTTGGGCTGGGGACTTGGGTACACCCCTCACTAAACAGACCATGACTTCACTGCAGCACAAAATGGATGCTTCCCCACACCAACCTATAGCCACACGTTGCCCAATCCGTTGCCCAATAGGTTGTATTGGGCCCCCTATGAACATCTCCATGCTGTATGTGCAGCTATGTGTTGGGTGCTATTTCTGTTGCCATTTTCGTTGGCCTGTGCTTTGCTGCTGCAACATGTGTAAGAATCTCAAAAGACATTACGCTCAGCTGTGTTAAAGAACAATCACCAGTGTCTTTTGTTTGTCCCACTTTCGCATCGCCCCCTTTGGCAAATATTGTCATGTGCTCCTGAAAAGTTGCAGCCAGCGGGTTCCAGGCAACCGCCTTGCCACTGACAATCGACTGCTCTTATTTTATTTTCAGGATGGGCAGCGCTGGATTCTCATTTCCTGTGACGCCGCAGTCTGAGGAGATCGTCTCGTTCGTCTCTGTGGACACCCAGGCCTCAATTCCCTTCAATTCACTTACCATTGAGGATGGCCATTTCTCCCCGTTCCTGTCAATAGACAGTCACACACAGGCATCAGGATGGAACTCTCCTGATGGGGCTGAGGGCCAAAATGGTCACAGGCCCTCTGCAGAAGTTGCTCGAACAGATGAAGCAGGTGGGGTGGCATGCTTCTCCTTAGGGGCAGTGTACTGTAAAATATTCAGCCCTCCCGCATAAGAAAATTTACTGTTATGCTTTTTGCTCCGCATTTTTGTTTTCAGAGTATTGTTTCTTTTTATGTTGCTCTGCACCAAAAATGTCAAGCGTTGCGTTAATATATATTATTTTTTCTCCACAAAAGAAGGCCAAGCGTTAAGTTACTATGGGGAAGGGTTGAATATTTTCCGGTATTCTTTAGAATGGCTGAAATGAAATTTATGGTATTGCAGGTAGCAGAATGTATGTTTCTACTTTCTAAATAGGGCTATTTAGTGTTTCTACATTGGCCTTCTGGTTCATAGTGCTACCTTGATGCGAACATGAAGGTGAAGCAAGGTTTTGTGAAGTCTGTGAGCGGGGCAATCCGAGACACCATTTGTGGTGGGGCAAGTCAGCTAGTATGGCAGTCCTTGTGCTGTGTGCAACAGTGCCGATGTTCAGAGATTTCAAAGTTCAAGTCGCTTGATTGCATTTGTTCCAGATGAAAACGAATACAGCCCTTGAACCCACGGCCCTATTCTGGGCATAGCTGATGTGTGCAGATTGTCTAAACATGAATGCCAAATTCCACAATGGGTCCACTGCACATAGCTGAGAGTAGCTATAGAGCGCAGGGACTGACATGTGCTGTAACCCTGTTAAGCGGAATATAGAAGACTGGCATGTGGAAGACTGGCAAATTGAAGCAGAAAGTAGTCTTTTTGCTCAACTGTTTCCTATTGTGTAGTTAGCGATAGGCCTGAATCATGGAGTTGCTGTGAAGCAGCTGACTTCCATGGAACAGGAGAGGAGTGTTTGGTGTTTGCGGTGTCAATCATTGTCATTACTTAGGCCATTTCCTGCGTTTCATTGTTGCAGGTGCTCATGAATCAGTTCGCGAACCCTCAGAGATGGAGTACTCACCGGGAAACTACCCCGAGACTGCGCAGCAATTCGGCAGAGGGAATGTTGTGGATGACTCATGGGAGGTCATCAACCTGAAAGTGTACCACAAAAAGGGTGCCACAGGCTTCGAAATGTCCAAAAATCTGCAGGTCAGACTTTTCAGTGACAGGCATTTCAATGATGGCATTTGTGGCGCACGGTTGTTGCTGCACTCAACTACATATGCATCATATCCCTTTGTACAGAATGAGTCTCCCAGAACATAGGAGACATACTGTTGTTGGTTGATGCATATCCGTTTCATTCAAAGCAAAATATTATTCAAGGCAAGTTCAGTATTCAGTTCAATATAGAACAGATCATCTTTGTTATCCTCTCTGTTATGGCTGGATCTTTTGTCCACACAAGCAACACCTGGGATTAATTTCTTTGAAATGAACTACACATGGGATGTGCAACTCCGATGCAAGCACAATACATCACTACAGCAACTGCAGAGTGCACCAGCAAGCACAGGCCTGTTCAGACCATGACATTGCAGAGTATCACATGTCACACGTTCAGCTTCCTGCCACTCCCTGGTCCTTTGTACACTCTTGGGCACTGTTCCACATTTGGCAGCAAGTGTACGGGATTGAAATACCGGCCGATTGCTGCTGCCAGTCCCTGGCCCTTGGTACAAGCTCTTGGGCGCTGTTCCTCATTTGGCAGCAAGTGTACAGGATTGAAATACCGGCCGATTGCTTCTGTTTTGTGCAAATCACTGAAGTGTTCTTGCAGAGTGCATCAAAATACATAGGCTTCTGCTTTTGGATCTTGAACTTTTTGAGGAAGCTTTGTGGGACCATGATCAGCAAGACTTTTTTGCCCAGGGTATGTTGTTCATCAACAAACAATGTAGCAGGTTGTCCTGCGTTGGCCCCACAAGGGATTCTTCTGGCAAAATCCCCCTGTTTTACTAGAATATTGCTTGGCATTTTTTTGGCGCACATGCCGCTTTATGTGATGCAATATTTGGAAACCGAAAAGCAGAAAACATAGGGTGCTGCTGCCCATGTCAGTGGGGCTGGACTGCTGGATTCTGTGAACCCATGCAGCATGGTTTGTGTTGAATGAGCCTCATTACTGACAAGGGCCTGGCTGTGCTGCAAATAGCATGACTTATTTCTGCTGAATCAAACAACACAGAGGAACATGGGTGCGAGTGCAGTTGTTGTTGTTCATTAAATTGGTGTTGATCGACAGTTTAATGTGCTGTCCCTGGGCCAGGCTAAAACAACTGATAATGCCCATGTCCAAATGTTACTGCCATTGTGGGGCCAAGGCTCACCATGTGTGTGCAGTTGTCTGCTCTTAGCAATTTGACATCTGCTATTTGAACATATGGATGGAAATACTTCCTCCATCCCAGATTAATTGTCGTCTGTGATTTGGGGTCATTATTTCTCCATCATGCTCGCACCTATTTTTAATGAAATTTCGCCTGCAGTTGTCCTTTTGAGTTGGGAGTACACCATAAAAATTTCAAGTCAATCCATTAAGTATTGAGTATTTGGCAGTACTTTGTATTAAGGATCTTTTTACATAGTAAATCTCAATATTTGGGGTCGAAAATGGCCATAATTTACCTTCTCCTTGCGCTCAAAAGGGTCATGTCTCACTTTACCTTCTTGACAATTGATAGTCAAGGGTTTTGAGATGCAATCTTTTCGATTTTGACCTTGTTTTGAAATTCTGAGGCTGTCCTTACAACAAATTTAGCCTTTCAAGCAGACGACAATTAATCTGGGACGGAAGAAGTATATGATCACGCCCTTTGGCTGGGAGTGGGTGCCAACCACCAAGGACTATGTCCACCAAGATATAACGTCCCTCCCAGGATCCCATGTCCCTTGTACTTCACTTGTCAGTTTCACCTTTCTAGCCCCTTGGCTTGTTTGCAATCCAGTCACCGCACCGTTCTCAGCAGTTGCTTCTACTACCCAGAGGGTCACCCTCCATTCTTCCCTTTGTTCTGTGCCTCCATTGAAGTGTGCAGCACCTCGCGTCCTTAATGGCATCTCACTTGATGGCTGAGTAGCCCTGTCAACTGTGTTGGGACCTGCCTCCAAGCAGCAGCCCCAATATTCGACCCGGATTCTGGTTCTTGCCTCACCTGACATTGCTGCTGACCTTTGGGCAAGACTCATTGGTTGGGGCCAGGCAAGGGGCGAGGAGCCCCAGGCAGGGGCACAACTTGAGAGCACTTGCTACTGAGCGCCTGCTCGAGGGCTCTTCTGACCAATGATGATTCCCCCTCGGGTTGCCATTCTATTAATTGTGTCCATTTTTTTCTCCCCTTTACTGATTTCATCAGGGCCTGGCTCTTGGCGATTATTTTCACACTATGTGGGATCCTGCTTGTAATCTTTGATGCACAGGTTCAGTGCATAGTACAGGTTTTTGAACTCGAATACACACAACTGCACCCCACTTTTCCTCTCCAAACCATCTTGAGAGTCCATCTGCTTCCCACGCAACTTTGCCACATCCTTGCATGCAGTTTTGAAGCATGTGTGCTTTGCTCTGCGATGGGCATCATCCAATTCAGCCGCCCATTGTCACATTCATCACAGGCTTGTCACAGTGGGTGGGTTGTAGGGTAAATGGCAAAAGCAAACCCCACCCAATGACATCCTGCATGGTGCCCTTCACAGCATCCTCGATGGCTGTGAGCTCAGCCCAACTCCAGGTTGCAATTTCCCCAAGCCGCCAACATGGCAGTGCAATGTTTCCCAGATCAAGACGCCCTTGAAGGGCACCAGGCACACCAACAGCTGCTGTGTTCCAGGACAAATCATCCTGCATGAGTATTCCGAACAGCTGAAGATGTTGCGGGTCTTGTCATGGGAAGGCACATCCAGTCGCACGTCTGCTGCGCCCAGCCTTGCCAGAATCTGGTTTGGAGGCTGATGCCGGAGGTTGGCCAAAACAACGTCTATTGCCAATGGGTATCCAGCGAGAACTGTCATCAGCCTCTTGTAGTCGTCATCAATGTGCACATCTACGATCTGATACTCATGACCAACATCTCGATGGCATTTCCTGTTTGTTTATGGCTACACCTCTTCAACCCAGATCGGCACCTTTTCAGTGGATCTTGTGGGTCGTCCCATGGATGCCCACTGAAATGACGAGTCAAGGAGACTACCATCAGCATGGCTCAAACCTGGAACCTTTGGGCAAGACTCGACAGTCCAACCAACGATAGCTCGTGGCCCCCACATCTACCATGCAACATTTGAATGTCAAATGTGACATTTAAACGACAAATATAATATTAATGACAAATATAACATGTAAATGACAAATTTGTTGTGGTGCTCAGCTTGGAGCTGGGCAGTGCGGGGCCTTATTTGGGGTATGGTTCTTGCAGGTGAGGAGAGGTGACATAGTGGCAGGTCGCTATCGTGTCATCAACGAACTTGACACAGCGGCCTTCAGCTACGCAGTGTCAGCAGAAGACCTGAAGTCTGGCAATTATGTGTGTCTGAAGATCATCAAGGTGCTGTTTAGTTGCATGGTTTTAATTGACTGATGCATGGCAGCAGTCCATGTGTGATTCAAAGCCTGTATGGTGGGGATGCAGTGATGCTGCAAGCTTCTCCCCGCTCGTTGTGTTGGATCAGAATCTGTATTGAATTACAAAAAAATGCTGTTGGTGGCACCTCCTCAGTGGGACTTTGCCCATTTGCTCCAGCACAGTAGGAGAGACAAACCTGGTATTGGATTATATTTTGCTCTTTAGGTCACTGATTCAGTGCCTACACCATTGCGAGCAATTGGAAAGCCACAACCTTGTCAGATGGGAAGTGCCAGTTGTGCTGTTTGTTGCATGACATGGCCTTCAAGTTGCATGGGCACTGTTTTGCTCATTGCCAGCGAATGCAATGCAAAGGAATTCGTTGGCAGACCTGCCCATACCCTGAAACACCCAAAAAGTAGCACAGAAGTCCAAACACAGTTGGCACTGTGGTGGGGTTGCCTCTAAGTGGTGACACTCTGCCACTGAGGGTCTTTGGCCTGCTTGCTTCTTTGACTTGATACATTGTGGCCTCCCTCTACCCTTGGTCCTTGAGCATGTGTGGTGAACTTTTGCACCAAACTTCCCACTTGGTCCAGGAGGGCTCTTGAACAACCTGAGTGCTGCCAGAGTTAGAACACAGCTGGTGCACGATTTGCTCTTCTGCTGATCTCCTACCTTTTGGAAATAGCACAGCTGGATATGGGAAGTTTTGTGAGTGAATCTTGTGGCTTTCCATTCAGCTGTATGCAGGGGTTGATTGACAGTATTTTGGCTACATTGGCTGTTGTGGTGTGTGCACAGAATAACAAGGATTATTTTGATCAGAGCCTTGATGAGATAAAGTTGCTTCGAATGATCAATACCCACGATCCAAACGATGAGGCGGGCATTGTCCGCATGTACGATTTCTTCTACTACAAAGTGCGTAAGCCATTCGATTCCGTTTGTTGGCATTTCGTGAAGCACCTCAGGCTGCTGCCCTGGCTGTTTTGCTCACTGAGCTCCCAATTGTTTTGTTCATATTAGTCCTTTCTTGGAGTTGTTTGGTCTGTCCTAAACGCACTTCAGCTGATACATTTCCAGCTGGAAGGTTCTTCTTGGCACTTTGAATGCACCTTGTCATTGTGCTGAGGCTGCTGAACAACTGTCTCATGCCTTCTTCCAGGTGCAAGGCCAGTCCATCACTTTTTCACAAAAGAATATTGGGGATTGAAGCTGTACTCCATTTGCAACATGTGATGTTGTGCATTGTGCATTCACTGGTTCTTTCAGCAGAATAGCATTCTATTGGCCCTTGCAAGCAGCTGATTTGAAGGACACTTGCCACGCATAAATTGACTGACATTTTCAAATTTCTTCCCATGCTTTACAGGAACACCTCATAATCGTTTTTGAGCTGCTGAACAACAATCTGTACGCCATGCATCGGAGGAGCATCCGCGATGGTTTGCCCACATACTTCACACTGCAGAACATCCAGTCTATCGCCCGCCAGATTTTGCGTGCAACTGCCTTCTTGCACTCACTGAACATCATCCATGCAGACCTCAAGCCTGAAAATGTCCTCATGCAGATGTTGGAGCCCTGTCGTGTCAAGGTGAGTAGAGGACTCCAATTGTTGCCTTGAGCTCATTGCCGAAAGTTGTATGTTCTGTAGCAGTTTGTGTGCTCTGAAAATTGCAACCCAGACCATTAAAGATCTTGACCTTTCAGCTAGGAGCACAAGCACTGATAGCACACCAGGTTGTGGCAGGCAAGGAGAGTGCCACAGTGCCTACACGCGTAAGCTGTTTTCTTGAATTGTACTTGGTTGCACAGGTCACAACGATGCCATTCTCCCTTGTTTGGTGTGATAGGAATTCACAACCTGAGCATTTGGTTTTGAATCCTGAAAAGTTGATGCATTCTGTTGGACCAACAGCTTTGATTCCTGTTCCCCATTTATTGGAATTGCCCATGCTACACTTTTCGATTGAATTGCAGGCGGCAAGATTGGCATTTGTGAAAATACCAAGTATGGCATGCAACACCAAGTTGAGTGTGCCTGCGCACGACTGTTTGTTTGAATATACTGACAAGCAAACAATGCAACAAATGGTTTGGGTATGCGTCAGTCCACACGGAGTACAGAGAATATCGCTTCACTTCAGCTCAGCCCAACCACCCTTGCCCAATATCACCCACTGGGCAACACAGTACTGATTTCTCAAGTTTGACAAGCTTCGGTAGTGCAGAATTGTGGCCAGCAGGGGCCAACATTTGCAGTGTAAGGGCACAGCAGTTCTCCCAATTCATTCAGGTGGCCCACTGGGCTCAATGCACAACATCTCCATCGAGCAAAAGTTGCCCAGTTGTGGAAGATGTGGGGATGTTGGGTTTGTGAAGCTGGCCAACACATCGCGAGCAGGACATCAAGACTGCATGGTGTCCCTTGGCATCCCAGTTTGATGCTTGTGGCATGTCCAGGCTGAGACGGGCAGAATGTTAGTGGAAGTATGCACAACACCCACCAGGTGCACATGATGCCGGGGCCATTGGAAGAGGAACTCAACACTGGGCCAATCTGCTTTATCCGATGTGATGCAGCAACAGTTGAAGGCAGAATCCAAAGGGTGTAGCTGGAAGGAGTCTAGTTGCTCAATTGCGCAAAACACCTATCCAGCTACATCAGCGCAGTGCGCACATGGTGCAGCATGCAGTGCAGACACTGGTATTGATGTGTGCATGACAGGCTGTTGGTTGTGTGACCCTGCCTTTGATGGAGCTGTTTCGCCTGTCATTGTTGCACGCAACACAGCAGAAGCCTGGCTCTGATGGCTAAGGGCAGGACTGTGCTGCCAGATAATCGACCTGGGCTCTTCCTGCTTCACCACCGACCACCTTGGATCGTACATTCAATCCCGAGCGTACCGTGCGCCAGAGGTCATCCTTGGGCTGCCGTACTGCGAGAAGATCGATGTCTGGTCAATCGGCTGCATCGTGGCCGAGATGGCAACGGGCTATGCCCTATTTCAGGTTTGCACATGTTCAGACCATCTTGCTGGCAAGGCTATGCGCACAAAGTGTTCTGTTCAATCCGCTGATGAGACATCAATGCAAACCGTGCTTAGCTTAGCGTCTGTCCAAAACAGATTCTACAGAGTATCCATTTGGTACGGTTGTCCAGTGGTGTGGACCTGCTGGTGGTATAATCAGTTAGTCCCATTGAATTTGATGCTTCAAAACTGCCAGCGCGTGGCCCAGTACTGCCTCGTCACGTGCCAGATGGCAGTCACTGTTCACATGCACAGGCGTTTTCTGTCAACCTGTTTGTATGCTGCTCCCTATCACAGTCCCCTGTATACCACTGTGGTCGCCCATCTGTCTTGCCATGAAGCGTGGTAGTCGTTTTCTCTTCGATTCGGTGGATTTGGGGCACATTCTAATCGGCAAGGGAACATGGCAGCTGTCTGTGCGTAGAAAGAGACTAATTTAGCCTTTGCCCACCTTGCCAAAACCCAACAGTGTTGTGGCCCTCTGTGCCAATTTGCTGTGTGAAGAAATGAAGTGGACACCCCCAACACCCTATGACCATTCCACTACTTCTGACCACCTTCAAGCATGGCACAGATTTAGAATTGTTTGCGTGGCTTTCTGGGCTGTGGCTATTGTGTTCATGCCAACCAAGAGAATGGATGAAATATGCTGTCAGTAGCTTGCACCATGTGATGGTTCCCTAACTACTGTGTCCTTGCGGCACTGTTGTATCTCGTGGTGCGCCATCACACCTGCATCATATTTTTTCTGATTTACTGGCTTGGCTGGAGTAGCCTTGAAAACAGCGTATTCTTCCACGCTCTCAGTGTGCTAGACTTTGTATTGCATGCCAAACAACAGATAATACAATGTTGCATCTCTCCTTCACCCCCCCACCCCCCCACCCCAAACCCTCTCATGTGTGCCTGCATGCAACGTTTCGGCCCTTTTCACTGTGCACTGCTGTGCAAGGCACCATCAACACCAGTGGGAACAAATGCAGTGGGCACGAGTGGCAGCCACCAAGAGTGTGACTGAAACAGTCCTTGCAGCAGCGCAACTTGTCGGCAGTAATGGAGAAGATGGTTGTGTGCAAATACGATGCCCCACACAGCCTGCAATAGGCCTGCTGCCTCCGTTCCTGCACTGCTGCGCCATTGCCATTCTGTTGCATCTGGGACGTCGGCTCCTGAGACCCGGAGAGTGCTCACTGCAGTTCTGCGTGTTCCTGCCAGAGCGACTATGCCGGTGGCGTCCTGGCGTGCATAGAGAGCCTGCTGGGCCCCCTGCCCGCCCTGATGCAGGCGGAGGGCAAGTACAGCAGCAACTACTACACGCGGTCGGGGCGGATATACCACCAGAACCCCTCAACGCAGCAGTACGAAGTGCTGCAGCCGCTTCAGACGGACCTCAGGAGCTGCCTGGAGACAGACGACCAGCTGTTCTTGGACTTTCTGTCCTTCTTGTTGGTGGTGGACCCGTCGGAGAGGCCCTCACCAGAGGACGCTCTCAGTCACCCCTGGCTTCAAGCGGAGGTTGGAGGGCCCCCTCAGATGAGCTCAGGCTTTTGAAGTTCCTGTGAGCGCCGCGATTGGACTGCATCAGCGCTGGACCCCGTGTTGGTGGAAGTGAGCCACAGTGTGGCGGAGACTGTGCATTGCTTCACGGCCGCTTCCCTGTTCGACTCGTAGCTTGGGATAGGTGTGTCCGTACAGCGGGACGCCGTGCTTGCTGCCGCTCTTGCGGGCATGCAGTGGACGGAAGGATGCAGTGGGCGTTCAAGCCTTGCCTTTTGATGTTGCTAATGTAGATTCGCTTCAATTTGTGGACTGGCTGCTGTTCTCGTTAGAAGGTTCATGAAAGGTTTTGGATTGGGACGCTGCTCGCAGCGTTTCCATGTTTGCTTTGCCTGGTGGCTTCACCGCCTGGCGTTCCTATTCTTTTGCCATGATGGAGGCCCGGTTGCTCAGCCGGGAAATCGTCGGGGCGTTGGGGTCACAGACGGATCCAAGTGAGCATACATGCAGCGCACGCAAGATGCAGGAGGGAAGGGGAACCTGCAATGGCCCGCAAGTTGGTTCACGGTCTTCCTGCCATCTTGTTTGTGCGCGGTCATGGGATCTGCGTGTGGCCAGGCTCCCTGCCTGCAAGCATTGATGTGCTCCTTAAACGTACAAGTGCTCCGTCGAGGAATTTAGGAATTTAGAGAAGCTGTTTGATTGTGGAATTTCCAGATGCGTATGATGAAGGTGTTTGTTGCGGCGACTGAATCTCCAGGGACCGCATCACGTGCCAGCCAGTGGTTTTTCGCTAGATGAGGCGAGACTGGGGAACGCGCAGAAGGTGTTGCTTACGACAGCATAAAGGCGGTGACCTGCCTCAATGGGCGCGAACTTGTTGTGCGTTGGCGCCGAGAAGCGTGACTGCGGCACTCAATGTGAGGGCGATTGATTGATTGTTGGTTGGTTTGCTCGCTTGATTGACTCACACCGGCGTAATTTGGTGGCTGACGCCGCATTGAATTCTGACCATCGTCCGATACCTATGATTACGATATGAAGTTCATGAAGGGGTCAGGAAAGACATGAAGGGTACTAGGGACCTAAATCCCGAAAGAGTTGAACGCCCCAAACGCGCAAATGACCTTCATGACCTTAATGACGTTCACGGCCTCATACCTTTACGACCTGAATGCCTTTTTGTCTTGAAATGAAGGGTATCGGACGGTAATGTGAATTCTGACAGGAACAGCGGTGAAGATCCGTGTATGCGCGGATGGGGCACTTTGACATCGTACTGTCCATGATCACTGCAGCGACCTGTCCACACGTCAATTAGAAAGGGTGCCACCGCTCAACCCCATGCCCTCAACCCAGAATCAAAGGGCAAGCACTGCACTGCACCAACTGGTCCTGTTCCACTGCGCAGCACAGTGTTGAGCTCGCAGTGGTGTAAACACGGATCGGCTTGTGCCAACTGGGCGCTCTATGCCTGTCTTCAAGACAGGGGCTGACGGCCTGCGCCTGCCAGTCGACCGACGTCGAGCGCATCACCCTCAGCAGAATTCTGCCCTGCCGAGGCGTGCTGGGTTGCCCTGCGATGCCGGGCAACAGGCCAAACTGCACGATTGCGGCGGCATGGCAAGCTATCGTTTTTGCGGCGCAGGACACAGTGCCCGGCAGCTCATGCAGGCCTCAGAAGCGTGGAAGAAAACTGTGTGCTGCTGTTAATGCTTCTCGCCTGTGGACCCGCGGCGCATGTGGCATGCTGAAAGGGCTGCCGACGGAGTTGCAGAGATGGCGCCTGCGCAGTGTGCAAACACTTGCGCAGTGTGGGCACCTCCAGAAATGGGATACACCTATTTCAAATCACTATGTTTTGTATTTCTCTTAAACTACTTGCGGCAATATGCATTTTCCTGAAAGAAGCTTGCTTGCTGATATTCACGCATGTTGCATGCAACTGTGGTCGCCTGGATGATGGCGCAACTGCATGCACATCAAGCTTGCAGTGGCGAAGGGGCTACTCGGCGACATCTTTTGACGAAGTACCAGCGCACTCAGCAGCCTTGGGAGACTTGTGCACTCAGGAGACTTGGGAGACTTATGTTTACCAAGCACAATGACAAGACCTGCGAAATCAGCGAATACGCCTTTTTAGAGACACCTGAACTGCGGGAAAGGGAACCAATCTGAAAACGACGCGATGTCCTACGAGCTGGCTTGGCTGGTACCGCAGATCATGCAGGATAGCGCCCCCTTCCCCCGCGTTCAGCATCAGGGTTGGCGTCAAGAACGCGGGAAGCACTGTATTGCGTACCCCCGCGTCATTTTACGTGCCCCCGCGTTCTGATCAAGTCGACGAATCAGCAACGCCCCGGCGCTGCCACACTGACCGCCAGGCCAATTGGGACATTGAATACCGGTTTAAATTAGGGGGCCAATCACAGTAAAATTGGGAGGAGTTCACCATAACTGTCTTGCGATTTCCCGCTTTTTGCATCGCTGCACCTTTGGCAGTGAACCAAGATGTCCTGTCATGGGAGCTGCATACACCCCGCGCTATCTAACATAAACCCCGCGCTGTGCTCCGGCGGCCATGTTCAACAACGCGGGGGCCGCTAACTAAGGGCCCCCGAGCTACTCAACAAACTCTGTGCTATCCTCCGTGTTCTATGGTACGTGAATCAAATCGGCGCGTTTCTCAAAAAGTCCGTCAGAAGACCAAGAAGATTATGCATCAAAGCAAACGGGCAGCCGCAATGCTCTACTGTGATCAAAGAAGTCAAGGTGAATGAAATGCTGTCCCTCGACCACTGGACAAGTGCCGAAACTAAGAGTGCTCCGAGGTCTGCCGATATCAAACAAGCGCCCAACTTTCCAAGGCTTCCAATCTTGGCTCACTTGTGAGCACCCTGTTGGCCAAGCTGGGCGCAAGACCAAAGCATTGAGAGCCGATTCTTTACCTTTTATTTGGAAAGGGTGTTGTAGATAATCCTCTTGTTGGGAGCAATTCCTCGCAAAGAGAATGTAAGGAGAATTTCAGCCTCTGCACTTAAGATGTTTCTTTTGCTGTATCTGTTAATACTGCCCATGCAAAATGTGAATAGTGTCCTTGGAACCCTGTGTGGATGTAGCCGATCAGTAATTATGTTTGCTTGCAAAGCACTCCAACAATAACCTACATGAAATGAGAGCACCCGTGTGAATTATCATGCGAGGTTTCAACATCTGGAAGGTGGCCTCCAATGTTGTTCGAATGGATCACCGCTTCTTTGGTGATTCCGGCTTGGTTGTTGTTCTAGAGAGACCAAAGGATTTTGACCGCAGAAGTGTCAGTTCGTGAACAGTCAATTCCGCATTTGCAACATTCTGTCATTCAGACCTTTATGAGAATTTAGCGTCGACAGACACGCCCCGAGCCTTGGCTCGATACACTGATACTGATGCCCCGTCTCGTCCCGTTTCAAAAATTACCCAACGGAGTGCGCTCAATCTGTGAATCTGATTCTAAGAGTATGTTAACATCCTGTTTCAATGCCGTTTGTGGAGCCAAAGATGTTCACGAACGTGTTGGCTTGCGCAGTGGAGAACTGTTTCCTGTTTGCGCACCAACTCTTAATCCTATCGTAGTGTGGGTATAGTTGCATGGGATCTTCATTGGTCCAATATATATGCGTCATCAATATATCAGATACATAAGCAAGCCATGTAGATGATAGCTTCCTTGCCTGGAATAGTAGCGCTTTTTGACTAAATGAATCATGTGGCGAGATACGTATCCATTATTTGCGTTAGCTTGTCGCGAAGTTGTTGGGTGTCCCGACGCCCCTTCTAGTAGGCAAGCCATTGTGATCGGACCAAATTTTCTCCTGCCCGCCCTCGGGCCTCCCATAAACTTGCCTACTCCGCAGACTCCGTAACGACCCTTAACGCAAAGACGGAGTCAACGTTGCAATTGACTTAACCATAGGGCGGTTGAATACACGCAACGGCTTTTGAAAACGAGTGGTATTTGTAACAAAGAAGTTTGTGTCATTGGTACACAACCAACCCATTGCCGCGTTTAGGGAGGATCACCCGTTAGACAAGTTGTCCTTAGACCACTTGTCTGTTAGACAAGTTGTCTTTAGACGAATTGGCTGGACACTGTTGAGAGAAGACACTTCCGCTTTTTTAGCAAAAGCTGAATCCAGGCAGGTGCGAATGGCTTGAACCCAGAATTTTCAAGGCGATTGTGTCCTTTATGTTACTTGGCTCCTTAAGACGAGATCCATTTTCTCTCCACTGCGAAGCCTACGACAACATCCGTCGAAGCCGCTCTTGTATTTTTAGATGTGGCCTTTACGATCAGTAAAGAGAGTTTAAATTGAACGGATAGGCCAGGGCGGGACGATTTGTGAAGGACACTCACGCAGCCTGGTTTTGGCATTTTCGTCAGTCAATGGACACCTTCTCACTCTCACCACAGCTGAGGTCGCACTCTTGTTGTAAGCCTATGCACCTCGCTGTGTCGCCACTATTTTCGCTGCTTCACTTCGCGAAGTGAAGCCAGCGCAGGCCCTTTAGGAACTCTGTCTCTCCACGTGGACTGCGATCCACGCTGCACCCCGGCACAAGTGGACCTTGTGCCGTGCCTTCCCTTCATGGGAGACCTCGGAGCCCAGCTGAACCAGATCTCGGAACAGCTGGCGCAGTTCTCCGCGTCTGTAGACGCCAGATTGAAGATCTTGGAGCAGCCTCAAGCTGCATTGGCCGCCCCCGGTGGATCTGCCGCGGGGGGGCATTCTGGTGGAGCTAGAGGAGCCGCAGCGAACCAGCCCAACCAAGAGGCGGAGCTGCTGGAACGCTACCAATCAGCGTGCGTCGCATTGACGGGCTGCCTGCCGGATCGCCCTTTGCAAGAGTATTGTTGTGACTCAGCCTTGGGACTTTCGCATTGGGAGTCCAATCCAGTTGGCAGACCTCCGTCGGTGCGGAGTGCGGGCAAGCATTTCAATCTCCTCGACACTTGCTACGGTCAACGACTGGCTAAAGATCTGGGCGAGAACAGCCCTTTCTTTCACGAAGTCGCCGGGTGGGCGCCTGTGGCGAGCTACTTGTTTGACGCGGTGGCACAGTTGTGTTTGATTGTCGGGCACCCCAACTTCCCCCACCCCCAGAGAGCGCAGTTGGTGGGCGTGACCAAGGCTTTGCAACAGACACTGGACGTGGCGCTGGCCCGTTTGAGGGTCCACGAGTACCGTGCTCAGTTCGATCGCCGCGGCGTTCCAGCCGCAGCAGGATTCCAGGCTGCGCTCGCATTGGAAGGTCAGCAATCGGCGTACAGGCCCGCAATCGCTGTCCAGTACGACAAGCAATTGCTCGAGTCCGTTCGCAAAGCCCACAGGAAGCTTATCGCCGATGGATCTACCAAAACCGCGGGAAATCGTTCGCGGGGTGGAGATCACAACAGCAAGCGCCAAGGCAATCCAACTGTCGGCAAGGGCAGGGGCAGCTCCAACGGTTCCAACAAAGGGGGCAACGCCTAGCCCCCCCTTGGATACCGGCCTCGCGAGAATGTGGGGACGGGGTAACAAGCGACGCAGGGCAGGTCGCCGGATAGCGGGCACGTCCGGCGCGTGGGGCGTCCCTGGCGCGTCATCTTTGACAGGTGCCGCGACTTCAATCAATGCCCAGTTACGCTGGACATTCGGTACTGTCGGGCACCCGATACCGACAACTGCGGTCCCTGTACCGCAAGTACAACGTCAACCCGAGAGACTTCCCGGCGTGTCGAGTCCGGGCAGCCCTACCAGTATGGAGACGGATGACATCGGACCTTCGGGTTCTGAGCTGGATCCGGGACGATGTCCCCATCTCATGGTAGTCCAGACCACCGAGACCGTTCCATCACGGGAATTCTGTCATGCAAGGGGAACATCGGACGGCTTGGGAAGACCAGATTCTATCATGCTACATCCGAATTGGGGCTCTCAGACCAGCATCATGCCAGGATTACGTCAGCAGAGCCTTCCTAATACCGAAACGGGACGGGGGTTATCGCTTAGTGATCGACCTCCGACATCTCAACGCACATTGTCGGGTGCCGACAACCCGTTTCGAGACGCTGGCGACACTCTCCAGCTGGATGGAACCGGAGAGCTGGATGATTGCTTGGGATTTCCGAGACGCCTACATGCATCTGAGACTACAATCGGACTTCATCAAATATGTGACAATTCAAGTGAATGGCGAGTATTGGGAGGTACCCACCCTTTCCTTCGGGTGGTGTGGGAGTCCGTTTTACTTCACAAAACTACTCCGGCCTTTAGTCACCTTCCTCAGGGCACCGCAGGACAGCATATCGTGTCCTCCCTTGAATTTCCCCTCCCTTCGCCAATTGTGGGAGGCGAACTACTTCATCAAAATCCTGCCCTATTTGGACGACTTCCTGGGGGCAGAAAGCGACAGGCGGAATTTGCGAGCCTGGGGTGTCCTAGTGAGGGCGCTCCTAAGCGACTTAGGATTGGAGATCAAAGACTCCAAATCCATCTGGGAACCAGTGACTTCGAAGGTTCACCTCGGCCTGGTTGTGGACTCATGGCGGGCCATGTTCCTTTGCCCGCCGGACTCCTTGAGAGTCCTCCAACAGTTGGCGAAGGACATCATCATCAACAGCAGCTTGAATGCATGATTGGTCACGGCCAGGAAGGTGGCCCAGTTCTGCGGCAAGGCGAACGCCTTGGCCCCGGCGATTGCCCCAGCCCAGTTTTTCCTGCGTGAGCTCTTCTCCGATCTGGAGAGAAATTTGGAAACTCCAATCTTTTCTGATGGTCTTGCTGGTTTGGACGCTGCGTATCGACAGCAACCGGTTACGGATGGGGCGCCGCCTTGGAGGATCCCCATTGCCTAACCTCGGCCCAGCCCCTGATAGCGCGAGGCTTCTAGACGGCGCAGGAGAGGATTTGGCATATCAACTACAAAGAGCTGGAAGCGATCCGTTTGGGGATCAAGTGTTTCTTGCGGAACTTGGCCAACCGAACAGTGCATCTACAAATGGACAGCCAAACAGTCTGCTGCATTTTGGAAAAATGGCGCTCGAGGGCACAACCTCTGCACCGCGAGCTGCGCAAACTGTGGTGGCTGCTGGACACACGTCGCATTATGGTGCAGCCCCAATGGATTTCAACAACAGAGAATGCGATTGTAGACACGTTCAGCCGGGAGACGGACAAGGAGGACTGGCGCCTATGCCCCACATGGTTTCGGCGCCTAGATCTGCGCTGGGGCCCACACACTATCGACCGCTTCGCCAGCTGCCTCAACCGCCAACTCGAACGGTTCAACTCAAGGTGGGGCGACATAGGGTCAGAGGGCGTGGATGCATTCGCCCAACACAACTGACCCGAGGAGAACAATTGGTGCAATCCCCCCTGGTCTCTGCTACCTCGCGTGGTTCAGCTCCTTCACGATCTTCCGCGCGTCCAAGCCACGGTGACCGTTCTCGCCCCGCATTGGCCGGGCGCGGTTTGGTACCGACCATTGAAGGCGCTTTCCAACGATTCTTGGATTCTGCCTCGATCTCCGACCCTCTTTCTACCGGGCCGGGAGGCGCAAGTGCCTCAGGGAGCAGCGCGGTGGCACGTCAAGGCTTTTCGAATAGACAAGGCGCTGGCGACCCACTCCTCATGCCATTGATCCAGCCAGGCACACCGCTGCCGCTCGCCGCCTCTGGCCTCCTCGATCAAGACGATGAGCAGAGCATAGTCGAGGCCCTCCTTTCCTCGAATGCTCCGTTAGGCCGCCGCTCCATATGGTCTAAGTTCGGCAAATACTGGCGCTTCTGCTCGGAGGCCAAGCGCAGGTGGAGCCCCATACCGACTGAATAGCCGATGTTTGGGCTTACGTACAATCTCTGCGGGACAGCACCCGCATCCAAGTACAGAGCGTGCCCCAGTACATCAGCGCAATTGCCACGGTGCACCGGTGGCTGGCGTTCCCCGACCTGCGCCCCCATGACTCGGTCGTGGAGCAACTTCTCAAGTCGTGGCGTCTCAAGGTCAGCCCCCTTATCTCCAAAAAGCAGGCTGTGCCACTCCCCACTTCGATCGTCCTCCAGCTGGCCGAGGAGAGGTGCCGCAGGCATGCTCCACAGGAGATCCGCGCAGCCTTGGTGGTGGTTTCGACACAGCCTTTTTGTCCCGGGCTGATTCTTCCTTCGCGCCGGAGGTAGGCGATGTATCCGTATTTGAGGGACCTTCTCCGGCGATCTTGTTTACAGAACGCAGATACAAGGGCAAGCAGGTCGCCAATCTATCGTTCCGGCACCGCAGTTTTCAAACGGCAGGCATCCCTGCCTTCCCTTCCTTGTTCAGACAGTGGGTGGCTACCCGCCATGCGGCGTGGCTTCAAGCCAACAGGCCAGAGTCTTCCCTTCTTTGGCAGCTGCCGGACGAGCCGGCCCCTACGGCCAGGTTTCTTGACACTTGTTTTGACGTGGCGAGCCGGATCCATTTCCGTGACCTTTTCGGTGATGGTGTTCGTTACACCCACCATGATGTTCGCTGCGGGGGGGCCACCGCCGCCTTTGCGGTTGGCGCACCCCTCCAGCGGGTTTGCTACTGGGGTGGATGGTCTGTTTCTTCCGACAGTGTGACCAAGTACATTGACTTCACACACGTCGCCACCCCCTCCGATTTCCAAATGTTTGGCTGGCTACGAGGGACGGGGGAGCAGCTGGCCCAGCAGTTCAGCCATCTCTTTCAAGCTGCAGCTCCCTCAACCAGCATTGCTTCCCCTGGCCCTCCTCCGCCTTCTTCACCCAGCTCCTATTTCGATTCGGGTGACGATCTGTAGCCCCGTCCAGGCTCAATCTACCTTGGCTGCCCTGCTTCCCCTCCACTGTCTGGTCAAGCTCCTCCCGCCTTCGGAGGCTCGTCCTGAAGCCTGTCTACGCTTGGGGCAGGGGCTCTGGGCCCCTCATTGTTGGAAAGATGGAGGCAATTCAGATGGGAGAGGCTCAGCTGGACCAAGTTTGATTGATTGCATGCAGATGTTAGCAGGGATTGAACACTTTGTTTGTATGTCTGATGTTTGTAGACAATTTCATTTCTGGCACAGACCTTTGGTCTTTTGTGCCTGGGTGGGAGAGGACTGCAGTGTACATTTAAGTGGCCTTTACGATCAGTAAAGAGAGTTTAAATTGAACGGATAGGCCAGGGCGGGACGATTTGTGAAGGACACTCACGCAGTCTGGTTTTGGCATTTTCGTCAGTCAATGGACACCTTCTCGCTCTCACCACAGCTGAGGTCGCACTCTTGTTGTAAGCCTATGCACCTCGCTGTGTCGCCACTATTTCCGCACCCACCCGCCCCTCGCGTGGTTGGTGGTTTCCCGTTTGGATATTGGTTTTCCTGTGGGATGTGCTTCGACGTGACCTACAAGTAGGGCCTGAAGGCAATTCAGATGGGAGAGGCTCAGCTGGACCAAGTTTGATTGATTGCATGCAGATGTTAGCAGGGATTGAACACTTTGTTTGTATGTCTGATGTTTGTAGACAATTTCATTTCTGGCACAGACCTTTGGTCTTTTGTGCCTGGGTGGGAGAGGACTGCAGTGTACATTTAAGTCGCAATGCAAAAGCACTTTCTGCTTCAGTTCCAGCTCGCCAGCTTGCGAAGACACTTCGTTTGATGTATTATCATAGATTATCGCTTCTAGGCATCGAGAGTTCATAAAATCATAGATTCAGTTTGCAGTTCTCACTAGATTTCAATGAGCCGATCACCGACACTGCTTTGCTCAGGCAAAATAGGAAGCTGACGGCTACCTCATTGCCTTGTACTGTAAAAAGTGATGATGATGAATTCCTTGGTTACATAGCGTTCACTAAACCCTCTGCAAATAATGATGATGATGATGATGAATGGCTTGAAGCCGCTGGGCGAACATTTGCTCGAAATTTTTCATAGCAGAGTCCACCACAACGGAAAGAACGGCCCCCGAGTCAAAGTCCGCCGGCCGGGCCAAATGCTGGTGCCCTGAGGTGCCGCACGGCGGGCCGCCCGCCCGGAGGCGGGAAAGCAATGGCGGCCCCTGCGGTGGCCAATCAGCGAAGCCCGGCACTGACCCTGGTGTCAGTGCTGGCGTTGACGGCTGCCGCCCAGTGCTTGGACATCTCCGACGCCGGCACAGCGGAGGTGACCAGCATGCTGGAGCTGCGCGACGCCCTCTACACGCCGGCCGCCACGCGCATCGCCATCAAAAACAACATCACCGTCACGGCGGTCCAGTGGGGTTGGGTCATACCCAGCATAGAGAGGCAGGTGCGTGCCCAGCGCCGGGCAAGCGTGCCAATGTGGTTTTTTTCATTGCGGTTGTCCGGTGAGCATATCAGACAAGCGAACAGCTCATCGGGGTTATCAGCACCCCATTCATATACGCTGGATGAACTGCGTGCTTGCTGTACTGTTTGTAGTGGTGGCGTCGAGCGATGGCTTGCAGCATTATGGACCTCATTGGACGGATGAATCTGCTCTTGAATGTATGGACATGACTCCAAGTCCCTCCCTACATTGACAAGAGTTTATCCGTGTGCACGCACTGAAACAAAACGCTGCAGTGGTCTTGCTGCAGCGCTTTCAATTGTGATGTACGCACG
>CAJHUC010001879.1:0-44600 GCA_905146915.1 Ostreobium quekettii
ATAAGGTGAATGGTATTAAATACGGTGTAATTTGTCATTGTGAACATGGTGATAAAACATGGTGAATGTGGGAATAGTGGGTGACTGAATGGGGACATTTCCTGCGAACACTATATAGTTGATGTGGTCGTCTTGTAATGCATCTGCTTGCGGTATCGCTTCCCGTGCCTGAGGAGCGACCGTGTGCGAGCGTGCGTGAGGGCGTACGGTTAACCCGACAATAACCATTGCATTGGAAGTGTCGTTTGTGTCTAGTGGCCAGCGACTAGCCTCCCAAGACGACCAAGCGACTCGGTGCAATGGATTGCACCGCTGAAGCGGAAGTTGCCAAATTGGAAGCACAGTTATCTGATGAATACACTTTGCATTCTGTGGCAAAGTTCAGCGAAGACAATTTGAGTCACTCTGTCCTCGAACACTTGATTGCTTTGTTGTGTGGACACTATTAGAGCCAAGTGTGAAGTTGCTCCAGCGGTAGGGAGCTACTGTGAGTTTGTCGGTTTGTTTTGGTTTTCGTTGGAGTTTTAGAGCGTGCGTATGTTGGGCACCGGCAATACATAATGCTATGCGAACATCGAATTCTGTGCACCGAAATCATGGGAGCAGTGACGGTTCAAAGACAATGGCTGTCGTATGAGTGTCCTGTCCACGAGGGACCTGCTGGGAAGTTGTGAGGTTCTTGTTGCATGTTTCTGCTGTTCTGGTGACTTTTTGTCACTCACCTTGATTTCACTTCGATGCTTAGAGCTTTGAGCAGACAGCATTGATTTTTCAGGGTTACCACATGAATTTCATGTGCCTTTCATTTCATTGATTTTTCAGCGTTACCACATGAATTTCATTACCTTTCAAAGGTAATATCGGCAAATTCGGCGTTTGGCCGGAGTCAAATCTGAAATACCAGAATTCTTCTCCTGGAATCGTTGCTTTGTTTTGGTGGTTTGGCCTTGCTTTTCGCTCTAGGAGTGCAAATTAGAGTTTGCGAAACTGAGCACAAACTTGTGATGCCTGGTATGTGCATCTCTGGAATTTCTGGCTGTCGATGGTGGTTGAATTTGGCATAGCAAGCGTTGCATCATCATGCGACGATGGCTCTTGGCGTCCGTCATGAATTGTTTGATGTACTCTCTTCTGACATCCTTGTTCGCCATTCTGATGGGTATTCTGTGTGAGGGGCGTTCATTACTGGCAAGCATGCTAACATTGAGGATCGACGGATTGTTCAGCGCCGCAGTAGCTCGTTGGCGTGCTCGTTGTGGTGTGCGCACAATTCTTGTGTGGAGCATGGGCGCACATGAGCTCGAGACCTGCCATGACCGTGCGTGACGGTGGCTGTCAGTATGCAGCGCGTCCGAGTTTGTGGGGTCAAGTGTCAACTGCGCTGAGCAAATGCCATTCTTGAGTGCCGATGCAAGCATTGTAGAGGTGCTGGCGAACTCACAGCTAGCTGGAGGGCGTGGAACGGCAAGCACGCACTGCACAAGCGCAGGTTTCAATGGTACCAAACCGTTGGAGCCGACATCGTGACGGTGCAGAAGCCCTAGCCGTCGAGGCAGCCCACTTGACGGCCGGCCCGACCTGTTTTGTCTTGTACGCGACGCCACAGATACGTTGGCATTCAGCTTTGGGATCGAGCAAGTTCGATATCGAACCTACGCTTGTCGCCTGGTCGCTCGTCGCCCCGGGGGAGGGAAGCGAGAAGTTCACACTCTCAATTTTGAGCAATTCTGTGCGGCTGTTTAACAGCGCAGCTGCTTGGGACTCTTTCCAGCAACACTTCACGCACGCAACAGTATGCGTTTCTTCTTGGGCCCTCCACGCTCTGCCCTTCTGATGGTAGGGGCAATTCCCGCTGAAAATGGCGGATACAAAGAGTTTGCACGGGGCAGCAGACTGTCTTGCAGGTCGTATTGTCGCATGAGTGCCTAAGCACGACAAAGGCAAGGGCGTTGAAGCAATGACCGGCAGACCCGAACACGACAGCAAAAATCTTACAAGCATCCTCTGTTTCGCGATGCGACCGAACAAAGAAGGCATCACCTCACAGTGTAGGCCATCGTCTGCTGCTCGCCGTTGAAAGCCATGTTCCACTACCCAATTCCTCGAGACCACAGTTCTAAAATGACATTTGTTTCCGCGCGTGGCACATGCAACCTAACCCCTGTATTGTTGCATCTCCAAGGCGGTGAAACGCCGTTTCGTGCATGGTATTTTCGTCTCCGTTTTCAAAAAGGCCGCTTGACCGATCGTTTGAGCGTGCCCCAGTGTTTGTGAAGTCCCCCGGCGACATGATGAATTCTCAATTCGTTCCTTGTTTGCCCACATGCCCAAAATTTCCGCTGCGTAGGTAGCTATCTGCAGCCTGCACACGACCCGCAATCTTCAGCAGTTTGCCGAAACTGGGCCACTGTGCGTCGGTTTTATTGCAGGGATATGCATTCAGATGAAAGCTGTAGGCCACGAATGACAGTAAAGAAAATTCAGCACGGGACAACAAAGCGTCATTCTTGAATCAGGCTAAAACAAGTCAGCGCTTCGCTGGGCACTTGTCAAATGTATTGAATGCGGTTTACAAGCAGCAGCATGCCCAGCACCTCCATTGCACCAAGTTGTTCACTGAATGGACGGCATTGACCACATGGCTACATTTGCAGGCAAAGCCGTACAGGCAAGTGCTTTAAAGTGCTGAGCATAATGCCACTATTCCCCCTATTAGCCAACGTCCTCCATGCCAACCACCCTACATTGGATCCTGACGCGTCTGATTCCATTTTGTAGAATGTGTTTGACGCATTTACAAATTTAGTCAACGTTATTCACTCGCAAGATTCAACAAGCTGCAGATATTCAGAAATGAAAGCCCGTGTTTGCCGCTGTTTGATGAAAGCGTTGATTGATTTGCGTGGTATCCACAACACAGACGCAATTTAATGCAAAATCACCCATCCCATATGATTCATGCTCTTCTTGAGCTAGTCCACAATCCCACATGCTCTCGAATAGTACGTTCCCTTGAGCACAGAATGCTGTAAGTTTCTCTTCAGCGCATAATGGTTTATGCGGTATGAAGAGGGAAAGAATATGGAATAAAATTGAGCAGAATGACAATATGCACAAAGCCTCAGGCAGAAAAATTGAGTCAACAAGTTCAACATCTTGGATGCGGCACCAAATTTTGAAATTGTACTTTCGCCATGCCGTGCGATGAGCAGCAAAGCACGCCACCCACCAAATGAACATCAACACGAGCACACGAACTCCCCCGCGGCGGAATTCGGATCCGTCTCCGTCCACAAGACCGCCCCATTGTCGCCAACACGGAGGCCAACGGCGTTGCACTTGAAGAACCTCCTGTTGTTGACAACGCATGGGGCTTTCAGGACATTGCCACTCAGACGTTGCCACATTCTCTCTTTTCTGTTCTCTTTTTTGCTAAAACAAGGAAGAAGAAGAAGAAGTTTTCTTACATATGTTGTTGGGGCAAAAATGTGTATGCCGCCATGTTTGCCACACCAGCAACGCATCTAAGCCAGAGAGATCCATTGGAGCCTCTTCCATTGCCAGGCGGGCGTCGGCACCACTCACTCGATGGTCGCCAGGGTGCAGTGGCAGATCTCCTCGGGGGACTTGAGGCAGCACACACTCTGCGTCCCGGTGCACGGCTCGGCGGCTTCTTCTGGGGACACCTCCACTGTGTCGGCGCCCGCGTTGCCCTCGGCGTCCGCGGAGCCCGTGCCCTCGACTATGGTGTTGGAGACGGAGCCGGCCTCATTGCCTCCGGCGCCCGCGCCGATGTCGGCGCCCACTTCTGAGTCCGCCAGGGCTGCTTCTGCGAAGGTCAGGGCGCTGCCTTATTTGCTATACAAATGTCCGACAAAACACCCTTCGTTTCTGGACATGAAGTCATGGAGGTCATGAAAGTCATGAAAGGTCATTTGGGGATTAGGGTTTGCGGGGCTGGGGTGTTTAAATTTTAGGGCTTTAGGCCCCTGGTACCCTTCATGAGGGTCATGGTGTGTTCATGATCATAATATCGGGTATGATAGGTATCGAACAATCCAAAATTTCCACATCGACTGCCATCATGTGCGTGATCATTTGTGTCGCCTTGAGGCAATGCAACCAGGAATGCGCACGGGCGCAAACTGGCTCGATGTGTTAATCGTCAAATGCACGACGATTACCACAAGTTGTGATGACAAATCTACAACAATGGTTAATAATATTCCATTAATATTATCAATTTTCACTGTGGCTATCGAACCCCTTGAAAACCAGGCAGGTTTGAAGAAGCAAGTTGCATTTATCGAGGCACGGCCTGCACAGAATTGGGCAGAAGAATTTACAGAGCGCCCTCATCACATGTTGTACATAATGTGCATTGAGTGCTGCTATTTGTATGCCATATCACACAAGTGGGGCCAGTTTGCCCTCCTTTGTACATGGCCAATCCCAATATCGTTTCGAGTGCTTGTGGCAAAGCGGTGCTGTCATTTACGGCGCAAACACCGCGCATTTACAAGCATTTGCGCAAATTGTTTTTCACGTTTTGGCGCATGAACCGCGTAAAAATGAATAAATTTGGGCCCTATGTGCATGCACCCGGTACACACAGGTTCAGGGAGTCCGGTGGGTGTGGCAGCTACACGCACTGGATTGGGCAGAGGACCACCGTTTCTTCAAGATGTCGTTGACCTTGCCGACAGCCAGGTGGGTGCTGTTTTGCGGGTGCTCCAGGTGCGGGAAACCGAACATTATTCTGCGACTCCATCATCTAACCAGGCTTTCTGCCCCTCCGGGAAAATGAGCAAACATGGTCTCGAACGTGGGCGCTTGGCTGTTCCGCGTTCTCGCGCCTAAAAATGTAAACGCAAAATGGTGCAAAACGGCGGTAGAAGTAAGAATGGTCTGCGGGGGAAGTGACGTGAGCGCGTGAATTGCGGCTATGCCCCCGATCTGGGCGAAATGAAGGACCCATCCCGTGGGGCCTGCTGTGAGGCATGTGCATCATGGGAATAATTAAATTCGTGGACGTCCAATGCTGCAACGCACCTCCGCACTCCTGCCCCACTTCCGCCCAGGCATATGCGGTGATGATCGGCGAGGCAACAGCTCGGGCGAAAGAATTCTGCTCCGCCAGGACAAAGGCCTCGCCGTTGGAGGCGGAGGCGCATCCACTGATGAAGGCCTCGGCCCATGCCTGGCCCAAATGCATCAATGCATGAACAAACCAATGAACCAGAAACCCAACCCACCAGTCAATCAAACAAGCAAGCAAGCAAGCAATTCACTAATCCATCACCGCTGCAGCTGGAAAGGAACGGCCAGAAAACGGCAAATTCTACGCGCATGTCTCGCGAAAGACACGAGCAACTAGTAGAATGCTCAGCATTCCAGGTCCGAGGCGAAGAGGGGCAAGGTGTGCCAAAGAAATTGCCGAAGAGAATCGGTCCCAAATGAACCCAATTGGGATTCAAAGTGTTGCAGTCTCTGTATCTCCACTGTGCAGTTCATCCGTCGACATCACATATTCCACGACCAGGTCCTTCCCCAACCCGTGATACACACTCTTGAGACGCCGAAGAAACGACGAATGCGGTGAAACACAGATTCCAGAATCGTTCACGGAAACGAAGACTGCAAAACCAGCAAGTCCTAATACATGGGATGGGATGAATCAAGGTGATTGATCCCAGCCCATGAATCAAAGATCGCTTTACAGCCGTCCCTTGTGCGCCGGGGGCTGTGGTACTCACCGACGCCACCATGGCGGTGACAGCATTCACGAAGCCACTGGAGAATGCGCCGTCCGCGGCCCTCCTGTCGCCCTGGAATGCGATCTCCACAGCCACGTCGACGATGACGTTTATGAACGCCGTGGCCGTGGCGGTTCCAGAGGCACCGGCGTCCACACAGCCCTCCCCCTGGGCGCGGCAGGCGCTTGTTCAACCCGTATTCATCCATCCGTATTTGTCATTCATTCAGCACAGCTCCCGCATTGCAACATAACGCTCAGTATTTTCGCGGATACAAAAAAATGACGATTTTTAATAGAAGTTTGCGGGGTAACGCAAAAAATTTGACAAATATTGCTCTAAAAATGCAGACCAACAAGCGTGACGGTAAATATTTTTGATGTGAAAAGGGTACTGTTGATCCTATGTACTACGTTATCCTGTAATGTTATCTGTTCGCATCAGTCAGCCAAGGGGAATCGCACGTCAGGCGCATGGGCAGGGTCCCCTCGACAAGACGTCGCTGGTGAAAAATGGTTGATTCACTTGCGTTGAAGTTGTTTGCACGCTATTTTTGTGCATTTATGTTGCGTTCAAATATGCATATTGGTGATCCACAACATCGCAGGTAACGAGAGAGGGAGTAAGAACAATTTGCGGAGTTGTGTATCAGCGATGCAGGCGGTGCAGCTGCACAACAGGAGACAATGCGGTTACATGATGAGAGTTTCTCAGCTGCATTTGCCTTTTAATTCCATATAATTCATTCGCTCCAATTGATATGAAACTTATCTAGGGAGACGCAGTTGGCGACCCCCGTACAGGTGGCAAAATCTCCACGCAAATACAAGCAGACAGGATGGGCAGTCTTGAATCAGAGCCATGCTAGAGACACAGAGCCAAAATTTTCCCTCGTCGTTGGCAACGTACCTAACATGACAGCTGCTATATGAAAATCACTCTGTGCCCCATGCCCGAAGCCTTCTAATTGATCGACATTCCCATCAAGTACGCAATAGTATGGCAAAGGGATCTCAAGTGTAAGGCAAGGACACTTCAGGTACCGTCCGCTCAGCGCTCTTGAGCCAATGACAGTGCTCGTCAAGTGCAAGAATCAAGCTCAGGAGCATCCAATTCCACGTCCAGCACATTGTTCTCACCGTTCCCGAGACGGTGACGGTTCCAAACGTAGACGCATAGACGGCCGCAATGGCGGATACGGATGCCGTCACTTCATCGCCGGCGGCCAGCAGCACGTCTTCGCAGGAGGCATCCTCGGGAATCACTTCCCTCATCCTAATCCATACTCTCCTAACCTCAGCAGCGGACTGCTCCTGGACCTGCGCGACGTTCATTGCTTTTGAAAAATTGATGAGCGAACAAGCAGTCGATGTGAACAAAGAACGAGTAAACGAATGGATTCACATATGCTCGCGAGACTTCGTCTGAACTTATGCAGACACGATTGCTTCGCACTCACTTGTCCATAAACTGATAACTATGAGACTGAAAGAATACTCCTTGGTTGTTTGGGATGCCTACAAATTTTTGTTACCAACTTCCAGGCCCTGCGCGATAGTAATGATCCCTTGATTCAAATGATATGATTCCATATGATGGCGGTTTCCCACATGTCGTGGGTTGCGCACGCCACGTCCATGATTTGCCACACCCTAAATGCCTTGAAATTGTATTAACGCGGTTTGCCATTGATAATGAGACTGGTCGGCGATTCAACATGAAAGCCGACCAGCATTGACGGATGAAAACATTTTCGACCGTCACCGCGTTCGCCACTTCGTGGCTTTGAAACGCAAGGGCCTTTCCATTTCAATTTCGTTGTTAGATGCCGCCACAAGGGACTGAGTTTTGAGGTTTTGCACTCCACTCAAGGATGTGGACAATCGCCGTTCGGTTCTGTCACTCTGGTCGTTTAAGTATCTCAAGAGAGCTACTCGCCTCGCTGGAGGCGAACGCCTCAGCGACGGTGGTGCCCCCCGTGGAAGTGGCAATGCTCGATGAGATAGCCTGTCCGTCGGGATCGTTGGAGACCGCTCCCGCTTTGCTGCCTGCGCTGGCGCCTTGCATGAGGCGGCGGTGGGGCACATCTGCGCACAGTGCAGCGCGGGCGGAAACGAAATAAGAACGTGCGCATCTGTTCTCGGGTGGAAAGGTACCGTCTTGCGGCCCTGCTCACAATAGAGCTCAGCATCTGTGTGAAATAGCCTCCATTTTCCAAGCGTCCCTGCTTCACGAGCGAGATGCGTCGCCAAAATGTTTGGCGTCTGGGGCTGCACGCAGGCCCGTTATGTGCTCGAAAGTGGTGATCCGTTCACGCATACTTCAACACAAATACGTGAATTAAGACAAGGTGCCTGAAGCATACCATGCTCGGCTTGTCCGATGACCAGAAAGACGGCGAGGACCGCGCAAACGACGGCGGAGCGTGCCATGATGGGTCTGCAAGAAGCACACGCCATGGCGTCAGAACCCGCTGCGGTGACAGTAGTACATGTACTACACCGCATGTACATGCAGAATTGGTGGAATATTGTCAGGCTTGGTTTTTATGTTTACGTTTATTTTTTGCATTTACGCTTTCAGGAGCAAAAACGCAAATTTACGGAAGGGGCTGTTTTTCCGACTATTTTTACGTTTTTGCCGCTCCTTGGGACATCGAGGTTACGCGGTAAAAGTCGTGTACAATGATCAGTCCTCCGCTATCTCCAGCACTCGCAACACAGTGTCCACCTCGCTATCGCCAAGGGAGCGACGGCATAGAACAAAAATTCGTTTTCTGCACATTCCAGCGCGTCTGATGGCCACCCCCTGGACTCCCCCAATCTTAATGTACTGTCCTCATGCACACAGGGCTGTATTTACGTTGTATTTACGTGTTTCTACGGGTTCTTGCACGTAAGGATGTAAAAACAATTTTTACACGTGAAAACTATTTTTACACGTAAATGAATAAATAAATAAAACGTAAATACGATCAGTTTATGTGGCGTGAAAACCAAACCTGAATATTGCAACGTGTAACAGCTGATACAAGTATCAACGGAACGGTCAAGCACCGGCATATTCCACGTGTTCGTTGGCAGAGTGATGCCGTGATATCGTGACTATCGCCGTGCGACTGCTTCTGACGTTGTTGGACACGCCGTGGACAGCGGCACGCACGTTCTTGGCATGTGCTTCGGTGCATCAGCCCCACGATGCATCCGTACCGCCATGGGCTCGTTATCTGTCACCGGGCGCCTGCGATTGTGTAAGACGTGAAACCGCCCTGGGGCCCGGGAACAACTTTGGCGCCCACGTGCGTCTGTACTGTGGTGCCGGCAGCAGCGCCGCTTCTGGCGGGGCGCGCCAGATACGGGCGCCTTACAACGGTTGGAGGCGACAGACCAGGGGCGACAGGAGTGCAACCAAAAGGGTAGGGGGATTTTTCAGTGGTATGAACCACAGATGCGTGAAACGACGATCGTCGAACTCCCAGAATGGATCGCACGCCGCGGGCGCGTGGCGCGGTGTCCGCAGGAGCCACGAGCGATCTGTGCAGTGGCACCAGCTCGGCCGTCCAAAGCCGGCCCCCGCCGACCAACCCTTTGGCATGAACGAGTGCCCCCCCCCGGATCACCGCGAACTGCCGCCCCTCGCCAGCTCACAGGGAAATGCTCGCACCCGGCTACTGGCCACTTCACGGTTCTTCAGGGGACTGTTTCTGTCGCGTGCTCCACAACGTGCGCCGCCCGGCTTTTGCCCGCCTCGAACAATGCGCGCATCGACTGACCGAGCCTACCCGCAACAAAGCATCCTCCCAATGACAGGTCGCCACCGCTGGCGCCATCCCCGTCCCCGCGCGCCCGATCGCACAATCCCCATCCCGGTGCCAATCAAGAGATCAGGTGCAAAGGCCCGCCGCCACAGCAGGGCAGGCGAAGCGGCGGAGAACGATTCTCAACGAGGAAAGGGAGGAGCGCAGTCGAGTGATCTTCCACGGCCCCTCCCTTCCCCGCGCAAAACGGCAGGGGCCGGTCAGCCACGAAACTCACCGCTCGATGGGATCTTCAGAGCCCAGCCGCTTGCGGCTCCGCCCTGTCTGGCTGTTCTGTCGCTGGGCTGTCCGAGAGTCCCAAGCCGGGGGGCCGTGGGCGGCAAAGGGGGGGGTTGCGGTTGAGAGCGGAGTGGAATGGGCGCGGAGGGGTGTCTCAAATAGCGCGCGGCTCGGCGGGCTTCCAGGAACGCCGTTGAGTCATCCGGCGCGAACCGGTGCGCGATCCAGGAGGGCCACTGCGAACTTTGAGGATGGATGGGGCGAGGTTGATTACGTCATGCTGGCCGTCGGTGCGGGGGGTAGTGACCGCACCAGATTGCGTTGGCGGAGGCAGGCGGGGTCGAGGGTGGCGACCCCTGACTGGGCCCGTAGCTCGAGCACACGACAACGGTTCACAGCGGAGAAAAGGGGCACCAGGAATTCTGTCCCTTGTATCCAGTCCGTTCATCAATGTCCTTGATGCAATTCCCAGTGCCTCACCACCTCTTCATGCGTCCGGTTGTGAATAATACTTGATCAGTTCTAGCTACAGCAGTGTCCACTCGAAAAAGCATCATGAAGAAGTCTTGCGCCAAATTCGAAATGGAAGGAATTGCGCACATTACACAATGTAAACGAGGCCAAATTCTGGCCATTTTATGTAAAACTTCGTGACAATGGTGTATGCGCACATCCATTTCACTGGTAGAAAACGCCGTGTTTGTGATGCCAGCTGCGATGCCTTTTTGACACAAATTGATGCTATCACAGTGTTTGCGATGGCATAAAAGGGGCTGTGATGGTATGAATTTCTAACAGATGGCAACGCAGTTGGCATCGCAAACAGGCTGTTTTCTACTGATGTTTGACATATTCTGCCATGTGATATGTGTCGCCTGCAACTTTGACATTATACGTCGCAAGTCAGGGAGGTAACCGTCGGACAGACGGCTCGGGTGAGCTGGTATTCAGGTCTCGATGGTTATCGGCAATTCGGTAGTTGTTTCCAGACACCTGACCGCCAGACAAGACAACGCCGCGCCACTGCTGTGTCATTCGTATATACGATATATCCTGCACCGAACAGGCACAGTGCATGTCATCTCTGCTGCATTTGGCGCCTGCCCTCCCTCCAAAACGCCAAAGAGCAATACTTCCTAAGTTTTGAAAGAAAGTCAGAGGCCAAATGAAACAGCCTGAAACCTGCGCAGCGCATTTTTTGCTTAAGCTGTTTAGGCAAACTGTTTAAGTTAAACAGAACACCCACACACCTATCTGCACCACAGCGCACAACTATCCAGGAAAACCCAATTAGCGCCTCATAAATTAACCATTACCATAACATAATATACCGTTCCTCATTGTAAAACGCTTGGCCTTTTTACGCGGAGCACTAACAAAACGTAACGGTGCCAAGAAATTGTGGAGCAGCCCCAGCCGCAACACGAGGTCTCCAGGCTGCTCGTGGCGTCTAGCGGCCCCAGATACACGGGGATACACGTCTCTTTGGTGGAAAACCAGTATTTGGGGCCATGCAAACAGAGCGGACTCGCTATTCCAGCTGCGGCAATGATGCGGAGCCCCCAAAACAGCAGCCTGTTGTAAAATGCGGAGCGACAATCATCGCGCTGAAACTTCAAAATGCGGAAGGGTTGAAGATACTATGCTTTTCGGAGCTGCGATCGCAGGGCCTCATGCGATCGCGCCTCGTGTGGTCACTGTGCATGGGAAAGATGCTTTAATCATCATCGTCGTCATTCTTTTTGCATAAGAGCATCTTTGTCGGTGGGTGCTATTGCACCGGCGGTGCTATCCAGAAACAATTCTGATTGGCTGTCATGCCACCTTACTAAGGCGGCATATGCCGAATAGCGTCAGTGCTATTGCTCCGCTGCGTGCATCCGCAACGTCGGGGTGCTATTCCTGCGCCAAATAGCACCGGGCCGCTGTTTGGGTGCCATTGCTCCCCAACCGTTAATGGTGTTTTTTTGACGTGCGGTGCCATTCGAATGGCCGAATAGCACCGACCGGACAACAGCACCCACCGGTCAAGATGCTCTGACAAGGCAACGAGGTAACCATCAGCTTCCAATTTTGCCCAAGCGAAGTTGTGCTGACGAAGGCAGGCAGGGTCGAGGGGTGGCGATCCCTGAACGGGAATTGTACGCTCGAGTCCACGGCAACGGTTTACAGCCGAGGCAAAAGGACAACAGACGTTCTGTCCTTTATACTCAGTCCGTTCATCAACATCCTTAATGCAATTCCTAGTGCTTCGTCATCTTTTCATGCATTCAGTCATTAATAACACTCAATCAGTTCTAGCCGTAACAGTGTTTGTAATCAGCTCACTGAAATCTAATGCATAATTGTTGATGGTATGGCCACTCAAGGCCATCCTTTGGAGTGCGCTTTGGAAGCTGGTGATTGCAGCGCTCCCTTGGAGTCCGCTGCGGCCATCCTTGGACCAAACTCACAGACGAGCAGCCTTGGGCTTACATATTTGTTCGCCCTTCCCACAACAGAGTCTTGCCGCCGCCGCCGGCAACGACCCCCACTCAGAATTCCTTTTTTCGCAACCACTCATCCACCCTTTTCACTCCCAAGGATTGTCATCAATCACAAATGCCCATATGACAATTCAACCCCATGCCACCTCATCACTAAGGTGCAGCCAACATATGGAATATGCCACAATTGCCCTTTCACTCAGATGAACGAACACATGCAGCCGCAGCAAGGGTAGTCCCAGGGGGTAGTCCACCCTGGAAAGAGCCATCAGGTGTGGGCCCAAGCTTTTGGCTCCCTAACATATTTCTGGCTACTCAGCGCATACATATGGCCATTTCCAAATGCCCCCACTACAAACAGCAAGTACAACAAATTTTGCCAGCCAAAGTGAAGTTGAGGGCAGTCACAATGCTGTAAAGCTTCGGGAAAGACACATCCGAAACTTCCCCACAAGACACCCTTGCATCTTGCAGACAAGACACTATGACCAAGGCATCTCTATGTGAATTGCATGACATTCTTTCATGAAGCTCATGTTGTCCTCAACAAACATGAGTGTGATCAAAAACTACCTCAAGAACCAACTTCAAAACCAGAATTCACTCACAGAAATGGCTAATCCGACTTTTCATAAAACATGCGCCAATCTTCAAGCAAAGGAGTATGCATAGGCTAGAAGCTCAATGCTACACCAGGGAAAGAGACATCTTGTGTGCCCCTCCAAGGAAAGTAACATCTTGGTGGGAGTAACCATTGCAAGTTTCATAGCACCATTTTTCTGCAACCACAGTCTTTTTTTCTTTCAATCTCAAGCAGCGATTCACGTTTTGACATGCACACTAGTCGCAAGCCATCAAGCATAAGTGATCCACCCAGTGAAACGGTGGTCATTATGCGGCGTCGCGAACATAACACAAACCAAACCCAGGAACCCATTAATCCAATGCTCTCATCTAGTATATCCTGAAGGCTCCTCCCAGGCCAACGAGCGAACACCCTCCACCGCCTCGGTCCGCGGCGCCGCGGCATGCGGCCCGCCCGGCCGGCCGCCCGACTGCCCATGCCTCCCCTCCGGGACTGCCCCACCGGCTGCGGTTGCGCCGCCCTCCTGCGCGCCTGCTGCTCCAAACTACAGTCCCTCGTCGCCGCCCCGCGGCGGTCCCCCTGGCCCATTGCCCGCGACGCGAGCAGCGCATCGACATGCGTGGCGGCGCGGGGGATCGCCGCGGGATTGGGGCGTCCTGAGGCGGCAGCGGGGGCGGGGAAGGGCGACGGGGAGGTGATGGTCGTTGGGCTGGGGAACCCGGGGCCCAAGTACGCAGACACCAGGCACAACGTGGGTGCGCGCGGGCGCGGCGATTATTGGATCGGGGGTGATCGTGGGGATCTAACGTGTGTATATACTGGTGGGAGTTGCCGTGATACTGTTGGCGGTGTAGATGATGTTGCTTGTGAATGAACATGGGCACGTCGTGAGGTGTTCCAGGCGGAGGGGTGGAATTTGTTGCAGAGGGAAAGAGAAGCGGGTCGCACGAGGGGCAACCCATCTTGGGCAAGTGTGTGTGAGACTGTTTTCTGTGCTATGGAAAGATCATGCGAGGTCTCCCGTTGTGAAATGGTGAGCACACAACACAGGGGCTGCGAGAGCAAGAGAACATGCACTGAGGGGAGCCACAGGGGCCCGGGGGTGGGGGGTGGGGGGGAGACGTCGAGTTGGATGGCAAGGCGGCCTAGCTGGCGAAGCGATGGGCTGGGTGTGTGTGTGTGTGTGTGTGTGTGTGGAGTGGGGGTTTGGAATGCCCTTTCCTTGGTGAGGGCTGGTTTCGATGCCGACCTGATTTTTTGAGATTGGTGACATGGGTCGACCTGTGCACGCATAGCGGTTTTGGAGGTCTCTGTCCAGCTGCAGGCTCGTTTTGGAGGTCTTAAACATTTGACCGTCGCCGCCTGAGTGCTCTATGCGCCAGCGGCACGAAGGCATGCTTTTTGGGGGGTGTGGGATGCTGTGTACAAGTTGGTGCAATCTGGACTCCATTCAAGTTAGAGTAGGCGACTGCCCCTTAACGACATCTTGCAGTGGCAAAGAAAAGGCTTGCGATCAATGGAAAGGTCTGTGAGAATAGAAATAAGCCAGACCAAGAGCTGAGAGCAGGCTTAGAGCAGAAACGCATTTACTCAATAACCACGTACAAACACGTGTGGGAATCAAGAGCGCTCTTTGACTCGAGCTGCTAACATTGTTCCACAACAAAAACTAGAAGCCTGCCCTCAACATGCAGCAGTGGCACGAATGGTTTGATCACACCTTTCTTGCATGCGAACGAGGCTAAGCAGCAGCTACACAATGAAAGATAAACAGGGACTGTGGGGTGCAAGATAAT
This sequence comes from Ostreobium quekettii, assembly GCA_905146915.1. NCBI lineage: Eukaryota > Viridiplantae > Chlorophyta > Ulvophyceae > Bryopsidales > Ostreobiaceae > Ostreobium > Ostreobium quekettii. The sequence continues at coordinate 14,661 of CAJHUC010001879.1, forward strand.
GCCCAGGTTGATAGCATGAGATTAGGACATCAGCATCGTGCCCTGATGGTGGTGCTCTTGCTCTGTGATCATGTGCAGCTGGTGGGCTACAGCAGCAGAGTTGTGGGAGGCAACTTGTATGTGCCTTTTCAGGAAGGCAGCCCACATTGTCAACCTAGCCACGCAACCATAGCGATCCTGCAGTTCCATCAGCAACTTGGCATCTCTCAGCAGTTGTGTGGGCTGTGTTGCACTGAAGTTGTGCTGGCTGTTTGCCAGGTTGGCTTCATGATTATTGACGAACTGGCACGTCAAGAGGGGATCCCTGTTTCCAAGACAGAGCACAATGCACTTGTGGGCAGGGCGATGATGTGTGGAAGGAAGGTGCTGCTGGCCAAGCCCAAGACGTTCATGAACAACAGCGGCAAGGCAGTCGCTGCACTGTCAAAATATTACAAGGTCTGAGGAACATGTTGATTATGTTGGAATTCTGCTGTGATCAGAAAGCTGCTTAGCAAGGGCCCTTGTGCAGTGAACAATGGCTTTCTGACAATTCTCCGATCACCTACCCTTGTGTTGTGAATATTGGTGGACAACATCTATATCAGGTGAAAGGGTAGTAATTTGCGTGTTGCTCTAAAAGAACCCAACGTGAATTTAAACAAAGTTGTCGAGTCCACAAGACACTACATTTATGGCTGCAAGTAATGGGGGCAACACTGAAGGTATGCATGGTTTGCTTCCAGAGTGTGCAAGGAGAACACAAATATACCCACTCAACTTTGATGCAAGACGCTCGTGTCAACAAGTTCCACAAGCCTTGAATGGGTTGCTTGCTTATGGCAAAATATGCTTGGTGTGCAGCCAATGGGGCTAAACATGACTAGCATTGACTGGTTATGAGAAGGCATGATCCTGTCGCCAATGCACTGTGGGCAATGACATCCTCTTCCAGAATGGGGTCACAGAATGGGTACCGATCCTGCGCAAAACTGCTGTGAGGCTTTGTTAATGACATAGCTTGTGACGCAGAAATCTCTAAGTGCGGAAGGAAAGTTATGGCACCCAAAAGTAGGACTGAATGCATCATTGTTTTGACAGCATGAGGACCACTGTTGCATGCTTTTCTGATGCACTTGGCGGCTTCTGCTCATCTGTACAACATGGAAAAGAATCTCTGAAACAAAATCAGATGTGTAGCAGAAAAGCACACTGCTTGCCATACCTCCTTCGTTGTTGCGGCGGTCTTTGGCACCATGAGGATCCACGATGCTGCTTCAGCCATGCTATTTTTTGTCCATGAACCACAGATTTCCAGCGATAGGATTCTTGTCATCTTTGATGATTTGGACCTTCCAACTGCCACGGTGAGGCTGAGGGCCTCAGGAGGAACAGGAGGCCACAATGGGATGAAGAGCATCGTGGCACAAATTGGCACCAAGGAGTTTCCCAGACTGAAGATAGGTAACAGGAATGGGGTTCTTTTGTCTTAAACTATTTAACAGGCATCAAGCGATAGAAGTTTGGGAAAGTGTATCACTTCTCTCCTTTCTAGCGGTTCCTCAGCATCATTTTAGCACTTTCTGCTGATGCGATGTGTGTTGGGCACTTCCCTGCATGGCAGTTTTTGTCTTCTGAGGTGTACTTGTTCTGCCCAAGCAGCACCTTTTCCTTTTTTGATTCAAGAAGGTGAAATCAATTAAAGAAGCCTGACTGCCACGTGACAATGAGGAGCTCAAGAGGCTTGAGACAATTCAAACTACCATTTGAATCTTTTTCAAACTGCTATATACTAGAAACTGTTGCACCCCAATCTTCTGCTTGTAGGTTTTGAATAGGTCCACAAAACGCCAACCCTCCATTGCACGTGCAAATTGGGGTTATTGCTTTGTGCCAGAACCACATGGAATTTCGACAGTGTGCAGAAGTCGCCTACCGGTTGCTTGAGTGCACCAATGGCACATTGACTGACAAGGCGGTGGTGAGGAGTATGCAGTCGCGCTTTGGAACCTCTGTCTTCGCACTGCTGAATAGAGGCCATAGCCATCCACTTTAAGAAGCCGTATGTAGCTCATTTGCACTACACCTGAATGGTGAGGACCTTGAGCTTCACCCTGGATGCACACGTTTCAGTTCAGATCCATAATCGGTCAAGCCTTTTGGCACCCCAGTACGCCTGAGTTTAGCTGATTTACCATTCTTAGCGCAGTTTCGACCCATATGTAGTAGTTTCACTGTCTTTCTGGGGCACTTCGGTTTCAGCAGGAAGTGCTTCATTATGTGGTGAAAGCGTGGCGTGTGGTGACATCAGGTATTGGGAGGCCCTCTGGGAGGAAAGAAGTAGTGAATCACGTTTTGGAGGTGCGTGCCTGCCATCGAACCCTGCATTCCACAGCGCCTGGCTGCAGATCTGCATACCGTAGTACAATCAACCCTTCTGCGTCAAACAATTTTACTCTTACCCTTTTTGCTCTGTATTTTTTCAGAACGTTGCTTATTCTATTGTTTTCTCCGCAGAAAAAGGGCTAGCATTACGATACTATGCGGAAGGGTTGAATTCGCTACAGCCAAGAAAATTTGTCGTGGATGAGCTGATTGCGCAAGTTGTGCAGCTCCTGAGAAACGGAATAAAAGCTACAAGTTGCATTGTGTTTTTGCTGTGAAGCGTGCCCAAAACAAGAACTGTGGCATCCCTTGTATCGCATGGGCATGTTCAGCCTATTACCCTGTATCGGCCCCGGTGTTCTTGTGCTACAGAGGCAGCATGCGGCCATGCATTGCATGCACACATGTCACTGGCGCTGATGCACACATTAGCTTGTCCCATTGTGGCGAGGCCACGTATACAGAAGGGGGTTTGGATGGCACTCGGCAAATTGCATCAACTTTTCCCGCGTCATGGCCTGAGCCTCAGATTCTTTGGCGTCCCCAAACTGACTTCAACCCGTTGCCAACCTCCCGAAATCGCCTGCCATTGCATCGTGCCATGTGGTGGCGTCTCGCAGCCCGCCAAAGTTGCGACAATTTCACAAGGGCGCAGTAGCGTTGCGTGTGTCACGACGCACACGCCACTGCTGCATTATTTCGCCAATCCATTGCAGAGATACGAAATGCATAAATTACAGAATATATGAAATTGAAAAATATTTGTGACGAATTTTTTCTTTCAAATAAACGACAATTAATCTTGGACAGAGGCAGTACGAAAGTTCAGAAATGTGTATACTCGTTGCAGGCTACAATGTGCATACACATTTACGTGATTTGTTCTGCTGAGCATGTTGGCACTGTCCTTCACTGCGTGCAACTCACAACGCCGTGTGCGGGTATCCCTGGCCCTTGTTTAGCCCTTTGGAAACGACGAGAAGGCGGAGATATCCATCGCCATCAAGGAGGCCGCTGACGTCGTGAGGGCTGTGCTGTCAGTCGGCGTCATGAAGGCTGTGTCGGGCGTGCGGTCGCGGTGAACGAGTGGAGCCTGCTGAAGGCAGATTCCGGATACAGCGAAGTGGCATCCAAGCACTTTGCTTGCATTTTCCAGACGGACGAGACGCTGCGAGGCTCTTGAATGATGGTCGCAAACAAGATGGGATTTCGGCGCGGAAAAGATGCGCACACTGTTGCCCAATATAGCCCCAGGATTACGTGCAGGCACCCCCAGGAAAGTGGGTGAAGAACGTGTGACCAGCGTCAGCGGAGGGAGTGGAATAGTTTGGGATGCGTGTAGAAATGGTGACGCGGTGGGCAAATTGTCTGACTCGGTCGAGTTTCTGGCGGCGCAATTCTCTCTTTTGTAGTCGTGTAGGAAAGGTAGGTAACAGCCCCTGGCGGGTATATTCTTTAGCTGGAGCATTGTTGTTGTTCTGGGCAGGGGTGATAATCATTCTTTGTAATGTTGAGTTCTTTTTCGAGCGACCATGCGTGGGATTCGCGTTCAATGACCCTTTGGCCCACCATCAATCCGGGAAGGAGACGAACGAGTAGCGAAGAGCATGGGAGGAATTTCCAGGGCGTCGGTGATTGTACTGAGTCCCCGCTGTTGGCACGGTCTCGCGTACTCACGCTGAACTCTTAGGCTGCTGGGAGCACCGCCAGCACACAAGGTGACCCGGTCAGGCGCCATTCCGACCCAGTACAGCACAGCACCTCACCTCTGGCACCCCTTCAGGCCGGGGTTTGTACATCTTCAGTTGCCGAAGAAATGCGCACCGAGCAATGCCCGTCACGCTTCGCCGGCAACAGTCCACTCCCACCTCTGCACACTCCCTGTACCTTGGGGCGGGGGCACTTTCGAGGCCAACGCCTCCAGGGGCGCCATGAAGGTACAGCCACAGGCCTGGTGTACAATGCGTTCACACCAACGTCGGCAAACGGCTGCCGCCCAGGTACGGGCAGCGAAGGGCTGTTGTACAACCAGCGGCCGCGCACACTTCCCATACCTTGCGGGGAGGGATTGTTTGATGCTCACACGGCCATCAGCAGCGTGAATGTACCGCGTGTGGGTCTACGGAAGGATACGGGCAGACCGACGGGTGGTTGTGGTACAATCCCCAGGCGAAGGCGCAGAGCCGGAACCCCAACGTTGGCGGTAACATGCTCCAGTTTCTCAGGCTTCGCGTACGACCGGCGCGTCGCTGGCCCCCCGCCGACGCCCCTGAACACTGAACGGGGCTGTTATACTTGTACACCTCACATCACCTGGCATTTCCTTTCCGCAGTTAACACGGCTGCCTCTGGAAAGCCCTCGTGTCGCTGATGCCTTTGGCGGTGAAGTGGATGCCCCCCATCATCCGCTGAAAGCGCAGCGCCCGGAACGCAGCGCGGAGGCTGGCGGAAGTGTGTGCCGTGGGGTGGCTGCGGCTGATGCGCGCCAATGACGAAGCGCCCCGGTTGTAGGGCTTCGAGCCGGCTCCAGGGCCTCACGCGTAACCCCACCCCCAACCCCTCACCCCGGATTTGATGCCCAACAGCCACAAGGGTGATGGGCCACAAACAAGCGGCTGATGCACAATTACCCACGAATGGTGGAACCTACCACCCAACAAATCCCCCGCTCTGTTCCGATCATGCCAGCGTGATGTGCACCCCTGTGCCGCCCACTTGTGTCCTCCATCACACCGATCTACCCGCAGCCTGACCCGCCGTCACCCCCCACGGCCAGCGGCGCACACCACACACTCCCTCATCCCCATACTAAGTCTTTACGGCCACCGTAGCGCCGCGTCTCCGCCCCTTTCCGTACGCTGATCACGCCGGTCACAGAAATCACCTCGCACCCGCCACACCGCGAGACCCCTCCGTACACACGCCCGGCGGCCTGCGTGGCACAGCCCGTCGCCATCAGGCTCACCGGAGTCACACTGGGGCGCAACGTGGGCTCTCCTCCCACACATCACTCAACCCTGCGCTGACGATCAGCAGACGCATCAGGGCATCTCCGCACCCCTGACAGACATCCCTCGCCCCCACACGGGACAGCTCGGACGCCGCTGCTGCGGGGCATCATTCATTTCAGGCCGCCCAGCCCACCGCCTGCAGGATCACTTTTCGTGCGCCGTGCCAGCGCGAGGTTGCCCCGCGGCTTCCGCCGCAGAGCGCCGTCCCGGGCCGCACCACGCGTTGCAGCCCCGGCCCACCGCGGAGCCTGCGCGCCCGCCCAGCTGCCGCACGGCACGGGAGGGCTCGACCCGGTACGTGTGAGGTGCTCGGCGCATCGTTCGCGGTTCCGCAAAGCGCGCAAAGCGGCGGGATCGCGATCGGACGGTATTTTGGTCGTATTTTGGCGATGCCGGCCCCTCGCTACGGGGCGGGTTCATCGGATGGGGCCCCAATCTGGGGCACCGTGGCGCGCCGGTCGCTCACTTTTTCTTCCGTGCCGAGTCATACGTCGGAGGGTGGGGAGAGCGGCATCCAATGCATCGGGCCACCTCGCCGGCCCGCGCGGTGGACGCGATCCTCGGCGGCGCTTGGGGCCAATCCCGGCATCCCCAACCTCCTGCCCCCGGGCGCCCTTTGGCCGAGGGGGGCCCTTGGAGGCCCCCCTCGAGTGCGCCCCCATGGCGCCGTCGGCGGGGGGGTGCTGTACTGCTTCACCACCTGTTCCCTGCTGCGATCGAGGTCTTAAGATGACTCGACCTTTCTGCGGGCCGGAACAGGCGCCCGTACCTGCAGGGGGCTGCGCCACAGACCTGCAGCCCCTCGCGTGCGGAGAACAGTCGGCCACGATTCCCCACCCCCCGTTTGACTTGCGGTGCCTCAGTGCAGGGACAGTAGTCCCGCAGCGCGCTGACGGCCGTTCCTTGGCCCACCCGGCGCCCAACAGGGCGGTCCGCCAGCACGAGGTGCGGGGGGGGGCGCCGCCCTCGTTTGTCATACAGAGTGTGACATGTCGGCGGGGTGGCCGAATGGCGGGGCATCCGTGCTGGGGGCGGGGACGCATTGGACATGGCCCAGCGCTGCGGGATCCCCGATCGGTGCAGAAAGGCCGGCGGCCGTGGCGTTTCGCCATTCGGCGGAAGGGTTGCGAGCGGGGGGGGGGGGTCGGCGAAGCGCACGACAATCTTCGCAATCGCCGATGTCGCCAGTTTTTGGTGCCTTGCTCCGATTCCGCAGCATCGACCTCTGGCGTCGTCCGACGGTGTCTGACGTTCGTGGTGCCCGTGCAGGAAGCTTGGCGTTCTCCGTCGCGGACCGCCGGGTCAAGTCGGGGGCTCCTGGAGCGGGGCGGGACCCACCCGAGGCAGGGCCTCCCGGCCCAATCGCAGTCGCGGCATGCGGCCGTGGACACCTGCCCTCCTGGCGGCGTGCATCTGCGCTGCCTGCTGCTGGGCGCCCCTCGTCGAGGGCAGGAGGTGAGCGTCCTGCCACAAACCGTCTTGCCACCTGGGAGCGCCGTCCCTGACATGGCGCCGATCGGTGGTGCCCCTCGGACGTCTCTCGGCTGTGGCAATTTCGGGGCCGGCCGAGGGGAGCGGACGGCGGCGCGGCGGTGGCGGCCGTGGCGGCCGGCCTCTTGTTCTGCGTTGTTGTTTTGGATGACGATTTGGTGTCTGGCGGATCCACGCTTGCTGTGTCGGTCGCCCGTGCCACTTTCTGTGCCATTCCTTGGAACTGAGGCTCGGCCTCACCGGAACCCTCGAGCCCCCCCTCCCCCCCCCTCCTCTCTGCGTTTGCGCATCGTTCCAGCTGCCCTCGTTGTGTGCGTCTCGGTCTGCTGCCCCATGCCTGGCCACTCGTCCGTTCTCCGTGCACGGCAGGGGGCCCCTGAGAGGGCTTCACCGTGCACCCTTGTTTCCCAGTCTATTACCCCGTTGTTATTCATACCAATCGCCTATGTCCGACTTGCGTCACGGCACCCATTGTGTGACTTGCGCTGTCCTTCGTGCCGGAAGAGACGGGCTTCGACGGACGTCGTGCGCGAAGGCCTCTGCTTGGCTGGGTCGCAATTAGGCGCGTCGATGTCGAATTAGTTGCCGAACAAGTTTGGCAGCCGTTTGCACCCAAGTAGGAGGACTGTTGGACGCTTGGCCGGAAGCATTCGCCACTGCATTTGTGAAGCAAAGGCGACGTTTGGCTGCGAGAGAGTGCCAGCTGCAATGCCAGGTCGAGTCAGTGCCGTGTAGTGCTAATCACCCCAGCTGTGAGATGCTAGGGTTTTCTGTACTGTCAGGATGATGCCTGATTACAGTGAAGAGGGCAGTGCTCACCAAACTGCACGAAAGGCAGGACACCGGGTGCAAGACTTTACCGCTATGCTGTGCCCCTTTCCAGGAACCTTCGCTTCGTGGCTGAGGAAGACGATGACGAGGAGACATTCAACTTCGACCTTCAAAGGATCAACTTCACCCTGAAGTCCAACTCGATAGAGAAATTCTGCTTCAACCACGAAGTTTCGTGTGTCAGATACGAAGTACGTGCCAGAGATGTTGATACAGGTGAACCCGCCACCATTCTGGCGCTGGTGACACCTTTCAGCGAGGCTGAGCGGGCTCAGGTGAGAGCTCTCCAACACAATGTGTGTTGGCTGCGTTGGCCAATATAGGCAAAGGGCCATTCTCCAATGTCTACCTGTCCTGTTGTTGTATGTCCTGATTTGTGCTGTGCGCTTTACCTTCGCCCCCAGAGACTCCCACGGCATCTTTCACAGCATGGAAAGAGTCTCGCAGCCAGTTTTCCTGAGGAGAGGGTGCGCTTGTGGCATATCTCTTGTTACACTCATCTCTGATTTTGTGCGCCCCCTCTTTTTGCATCTGTTGCACAAATGTTGCTTGCTCCTGTAGCAACGAATTCTCCTGCGGCGGCTGCCATATTGACAGTGACATTCCCTGCTGATTCCCATAGGAGGAGGGGGTCATCAGCACTGAGGCGATGCTGGAGGGCACATATTGTCGCGCCAGCGGTCCCTGCAGGGCGAGCGCTCGCACCAGTGATGCAGACGGGCTCTGTTTGTTGCTGGTGAATGCGAACCTCCGGTTCGAACCCAGTGGCAACCTGGACTTCACCCCCGCCCAACAGGGGGACATCCATTTGGACATCGACATTGATGGTGAGGGTGCAGGCTGCGTGCACATGTGCCTATAGACAGTACCGTTTGTGTAGAAGGGGGTTCTACTTCAACATATCGCATCACATTTAGGAGCACGGACAATGGTTATTGATGGGTCGCCGGTTGGACGACTGGCTATGAGTGGCAACCGTAGTTCCCTCATTCGTGCGGTCGCATGGCCACTGCAGATTAGGGGTGCTCAAAGTTGCAGAGTTTGATGACAGCAGCTCCCGACACTGTGCGAACTGGCAACTAGGCGCATGCATATGTCAGCGGTGTTCCGAAACCAAGCAATGAAGCATTGCAATAGGTGCACACACAGACTGCTCAGACGATCTGCGGCCTCGGCCAAGGCTATAAGGCAAGCGAACCTTCTCGGATGTGGCTGCCCCTCAGGTTTGTCCAGTGAATAGGACTCTGTGATCCATGCTCAATTGGCCTTGCAAGGGCGCTTGCTGTGTTGGTGGTTCTCCGCTATGTCATCAGCAGTGCCGCCAGATATCAAACCTCTTTCAGGACTGCTTGCAGCAGAAAATGACCGGGTGCCTTCGCAACCATCGAGCTGTGTGTGCGAAAGCGCTCGAGCCTTGTTGTTTTCATTGCATCCCGACGTCGGTGCTGTCGCAAGCCGACTTTTGACTTGACCGTTCTTGCCGTTGCACGCTGACCTGCAGACTATCCCCACGCAGAGCGTCGCCCCTCTGTTCTTGTTCGCAATTCGCCCCACCCACTCGGGCCACGCGCAACAGGCGCCCTGAAAAGCAGCCCCACGGGGGTGACGAGGCAAGGATCCCGTTGGGCCCCCGCGAAGCGCTGTCAAAACCCAACACGAATCAAGAAGCGCCAGCCAAGCTAGCGCCTCAGCGCAACGACTCGAGGCAACGTCGACAAGCGCTGCCGCCTCCGTGACGAACCGCACGCTCTCCAGCACTTTGCCTCTGGGCCCGATACCACAGTGCCGGGCAACGAGCACGCAGTTTTGTCAACAGTCACATGACAAGAGTCACAGTTTTGTCCGGCCCGCAGCGCTGACCGGATCTTGTCGCTGTTTCTCCCCAGGCTGCCCCACCACGTCGCAGAGGATTGTCGCCATAGCCGTCCCGATCGCCGTCTTCGTGGGCGTCGCGGCGTGCTTCTCCACGTGGTGGATTCGGCGCCGGCGTAAGGACCACATGACCGCCGGCCCCCCCCCGGCCCGCCTTCCGAACTCCGGCTCCACTCAGGTGGCCATGATGACTACCTACAGCGCCAACCCGCATGTCGACAGCGGCCTGCCACCCCCGCCCACGGTGACGCCTGCCAACCCGCAGTCGATGGGCAGCTACGGGCCACAGGCGGTTTATGCCCCCCAGCCCGGGTACGGATCTCAGCAACCCTATGGCGGGCATGGAGTGTACGGGCCCCAGGCGCCATACGCCGAGGGGGCCAACCCGGCGTACATTGCATCAGGCATCAGGCAGGTGAACAGCAAGGGGTACCCCGTGGTGGTCGCGAATGTATGAGTAGGGGGGGGGTTCGCCAGGGCGCGAGGTCCCTGGCAGCCGACCCCAGTAGTGGGTACTGCAGGAGTTTGAACCGTGAAATGCGAACCGCAGGTTGAGGATGCGTCATTGTAACATTGCGTTTTTGCGTGGGTTGTTGTTCTTGCGCCTTGTGCACGGGGTGGTGCCGGTTTTCTTGAATTTTTTAGTGGTGGGTGCAGAGAAGGGCGCCCAAGAGACATTAGGACGTCAGGGCAGGAGCGTTGGGCAACGTTGGCACGAAAGTGTAGAACGTGTCGAGGGATGAGGATAGTCAACGTGCGACGGCCGTCGCTGCAATTGGTGTCGCTGCCGGTGGCCAAGTTTGCGGATGGGTTCCTTTGAATCCGCTGCCATTAGAACATGGGGCTTTCTCGGACTTCAGGGGCTCTTTTGGGGGTTGCGAGGAGTGAGCACAAGGTAGCAATAAACTCATGCGTTTCTATTTATTTCCTTTCTGCATTGTAGAGATATGCGAATGGGAGTGCGGTCTGAGTGCGTGCCTTCTTCAGGTCCTGCGTCCTGCAGATCAGCAGTAGACAGATAATCTGAAAAGAAAGAGAAACGAAGCGCCGAGCACCCTTTCAGGCGAATGTGCCATTGGTGCAGCACATCAACAACACATGTGGCGGCGGAATTACCCGTCTGGGGTCTTGCCCATGCCTACGTGCAATGATGCAGAAAATCGCATAAGTCAGTGCTGCTGTGCGGGCACTGGTGGTTGCCTTGCCAAACGTCCCTGCAAGGGGGCAGCACCAGGGGCGGGTGCGGGTAAAGGTGGAACACAGCGCTGTGCATTGCCAGACACGACCACGAAGCGCCAGAGCACTGCGTTGCCCCTTCTCTGCATTCTGAAATGCTAAATCGCTGCGCTGCTGCTGTCCGATTTTCCGGAGGCCAACGTGGAAAACACACGCAGGAGAATCCATGCTGTGGGCCGTCCAGGCTCTCAAGCTGGGAACCTCACAAGCCCCGCACCTCACCTCGTGGACTCGATTTCGTGCTATTACAGGATGACGCGAGTACCCCCAGTCTATCACTGACCGATAAATTCCAGGCACGCCGTCCATCAACCGAGTCTCCCGCGTTGCGCTATCAGCAGCGGGTGAGCCCTCCTCACCTACTCTCCCTACATGCGATTTTGGGCTCCCCGCTTTTGGCCAGCGTGCCCCCTGGACCCCCCGCCCCCCACTCCCCTTATTTCGCAACGCCACTCACCACACCTCCGTCGTGGCCTCCCAGGCACAAGGTCCCCACCCACCACATCTTCGCAACCACCTCCAAACACAAGTCCTCTTCCGACTTCGCCACTCACCCGCCTTTTCTCCCAAGTGCAAGCCCGACCACCCAGTCAGGCGAGGAGGCAAATTGCGAACTTCGCCTACTCGCCCCGCGCCCTCCTACAGGCCTCGAGGGCCCTGTCGCAGTACATTCTGCACCTGAACCGCTCCCTCACTTTCATCACCTCCGCCTCCGTGACGTCCGGCCGCTTTGCAGCCGCCCCCTCCACTACCGAGTACACCGCCTCCCGCACGCCCGCCTCGCCATCGTCCATGTGGATCAGCATGCCCGCCAGCAGGTAGCCCGTGTTGGTGGAGCAGTAGTCGGGCGGCATGGTGGCCACAAAGGCGCGCAGGGGCCCGCACGCGGCCACGCGCACGCGGTTGCTGCTGTCGTCCAGGCGCTTGAGGAGCTCGGGGTACAGGGCGCGGCGGTGGGCGTCAGTGAGGAGGCCGCCTGCGCAAGGGCGAATGCTGGAAAGTTCAAAATTCTAAATTGTGAATTTACGAAAATAGAAAGAAAAGTTCCGGCACAGAGGGGCCAATGTTGGGAAAATTTATTTTTGGGAACTTGGTAAATTTGTGCAAAGTGAAAGAAAATTACCGGCATTGGGCTCGATCGATCAGCCAGCCCTGGATTCCAGGGCCTGAAATCGTAGTATCGACCGGCCAATAAGTCGATCGATCGATGACTGAGTGGTTGAAGTCGCGTTGGAATTCTGAGAAACGATGAAGATATAGAGAAAGAGCGCACGTGACCTTCGGTCCTGCAAAGTATGGATACGTCTTTCTGTTGAAATGTTAGATGTGTTTTCACTGTAGCAAAACAGCAAACAAATGAGGAGACACCTGCCTACGAAATCCCAAAAAGCCAAGCAAGGAAGAATCTACAGACTGCCCAAGAAGGCAATCGAAACAAAACAGCGAAGGAACCACTGCAAGACATCGGAGTCAATGGTGGAAAAAACGAGCAGCGTCCAAGTCACGCTGGTGCAAAAGTCGGGACCAATATTAGCTAAGGATACACGACTCGGTCTTTCCAGAATCTCCTGTACACTGCCAACACAAGATTTTCAGCAATTTGGATCACTTAAGCACAGAACCCAAACTCGTGCTGCGACAAGTAGTCTGTTTCCTTTTTTCCTGCCAGTACCATTGCGTCTACGATGATACCTGTGAGGCATGAAATTAGCCGCTCCATCTTTTACGTGAAGATCCCTCCTTGTTTCAACACCCTAAACCACTGGCCCACTGGACCCCGTTGGCCTTGTCAGCGCAAGAAGAAGGGATCTTCACGGAAAAGACAGAGATACTACAGTAGGGGTCCCTTTACAGCGCCCCCCTCAATAGCGCCCTGTTCGCGACGCCGCATAATGACCACCGTTTCACTGGGTGGATCACTTATGCTTGATGGCTTGCGACTAGTGTGCATGTCAAAACGTGAATCGCTGCTTGAGATTGAAAGAAAAAAAGACTGTGGTTGCAGAAAAATGGTGCTATGAAACTTGCAAAGGTCACTCCCACCAAGATGTTACTTTCCTTGGAGGGGCACACAGGATGTCTCTTTCCCTGGTGCAGCATTGAGCTTCTAGCCTATGCATACTCCTTTGCTTGAAGATTGGTGCATGTTTTATGAAAGTACCGAATAGCCATTTCTGTGATCGAATTTTGGTTTGGAATTTGGCTTTTGAGGTAGTTTTCGATCACACTCATGTTTGTTGAGGACAACATGAGCTTGATGAAAGAATGTCCTGTAATTCACATAGAGATGCCTTGGTCACAGTGTCTTGTCCGCAAGATGCAAGGGTGTGTTGTGGGGAAGTTTCGGATGTGTGTTTCCCGAAGCTTTACAGCATTGTGACCGCCCTCTACTTTCACTTTGGCTTGCAAGATTTGTTGTACTTGCACTTTGCAGTGGGGGCGTTTGGAAATGACCATATGCGGCATCTGAGTAGTCATAATCATGTTGTTTTGAATTCTGAGTGAAAGGGAAGCTGTGGCATGTTTCAGATGTGGGCTGCATCATAGTGAAGAGGTGGCATCGGGGTTGAATTGTCTTATGGGCATTTGTGATTATGACAATCCTTAGAGGTCGAAAATGGGACATTGTATCAGATGATGGAAATTCGCATGAACGTGGCTGATCATTTTAAGCGCACCCCAGCCTGTTGGGGGCGCAGCAACCTGTGCTGTGAACCACGCCTTGGACTCCGTGTCGCCTGACCATGTGAGCGCCGGCGCGTGGGATGGCGACCCCTCCAATCGCCTAGCTATGCCCGCTTCTCTGGCTTACTTCGAAGAGGACAGGCCCATCGTGCTATGCATGATGGTGCGATTCCTTTAACAGCCCCCTTTTTGGCTTGTCACCGTTTCTGTAGTACTTTATGCAGCTTGTTGTACAGTGGGACCTCAGACAAGTACAGGGGTCCAGTTTAGCGACCCCTGGTAGCGACCTGTCTATGTTTAGCGAACCCCTGAATGGCTCATCGCAGTTCGTGTAGAACTTTATTTCACTGCGACAGGCCCCAGCGCCCGTGACTTCGGCGCTGCGACTGTCGCTAGCACCAGAAGCCAGTATGGGCCCGGTAGGCTGGGTGTCCCGTACCCCCCCACACCGGCGGTCAAGGTACTCCCTACACCGGCAGCTAGGGAACCCCGCACAGTATCGGCTAGGGTATACCCTACACTGACGGCCGTTGTACCCACTACACCGGCGGCCAGGGTACCCTTTACACCGGCTGCTTAGGGTACTCCCCTTGACACAATAGCACCCCGGACCCCAATAGCGCCCCCCATTTGGCCATGTCACGAGAGGGGCGCTATATAAGGGCCCCACTGTCACATGTTCCCTACCTGTGATGAGGATGATGTGCTCCATGACGTAGCACGCCGTGTGCCGCACATCCGCATAGTAGTCCTCCTCCAGCGCCTGGAACACCGCCGGCAGCATGTCCCCCGCGTCCAGGCGCTCCCTGAGCGCCACCCCATCCACGAGGCGCAGGGCCAGGAAGGACGCCAAGGCGGTGATGGCGGCGAAGCGCACCGCCGTGGCCGTCTTGCCGGCGCGCCAGACCAGCGGTGGGAGCAGCAAATCCGTGAGGGTGGAGCCGGCCGCGGGGCCCCCCAGCACGGGCCCCACCGCCTCGTCCTCGATCAAGGAGGTCAGCAGGTTGAGGTAGGCCAACCTGACACCCAAGGGAGTCGTCAACACGCCTTCAGGAGAATTTGATTTCAGCCTCAGGCACATAATCAAGCTATGCATTTTCAGCTTATTTCTATTTGATCCACGTTTATTGTTATGTATAGCATGCTTGAAATTCATTTCCAAGTTCCATGCAAATTCAAGCAGCGCAGAATACGAGCAAATTGTTGAATTAGTGAATCAATGGATGTAATAGTTAGCACAGTGCTTTGCTGGTCCAATTCTCCTTGGCAGTGAAACAGTGATGTTGTCTGCCATTCACGCAGGCAACGAAGCCTGGCACAGTGCGCTCCTTAGAGTCAGCTGGGTATATTCCTTCATTGGTATTCGTTTCTTGAGTGCCTGACAAAAGTCAGGTGGCAGGACATGCCTTTCCACAAATTGCTCCAATCCATTGTGGTCCTTGATTCCCAAATACCACATCACATTCAGGAGGTGAGGTGCAAGCCCTGGCTTTAAGAAGTTCCACTGTTGTTGATGAGTCCATGGTTGCTTATGTGGCTCTACGTTGCTCCACACAGGGCGTCAGTATTATAACTGCAGTTCAGATTGCTGGATACAGCCTTTAGGCACTGATTCCATCCAAAGACTGCAGCCAAAAAGTGAAGATCCATTGGCAACCAATCGAAAGCATGATGAACATAAACTCCCTGTGCAGTGCTTCTGAGATGGCTTTTGCACATACCTCATGGACATGAAATTTCGATTCAAGATCAACTACAACAAAGAGATGAACACTCTCTGCCGAAAATTCCACTTGTGGAAACAGGACCCAGGACGAGGACATGTGGTTGATTGTGAGTTGACCAAGAATCTGACCATCACGGCACTGCTGGGTGCGTCCACAGCACCTGCAGGCGGCCAGACAGGGGTCCAGTGCTTGGACCCCGAGACACACCTCAATGCCGGATCTCTGGAATGGTCCCCCAAGACACTGTTCATGATAGGTACCACAGCAGTCATCAATGTCCTCAGGGCCTCTGGCCCACAGCAAGACAGCAAGGCACGGAACACTTGGCAGTTTGGGGAGCTCTCGGTCCAGTCGGCAGCATCCTGTGCAGGTCCCACACAAGCAGTCTGGGGTTGTTATTCGGGTGCTGCAGATGTGTACACATGCAGCAGGCACAGACATTCTCTACCCAGCAGCAGACATCATTTACCGCAAACAGTACAGATATAGTAAAAGAACAGTAAAGTTTTGGAATAATGAAGAGGCAGACAAGCAATCCCAAGTCGATGCACTTGTGCCCTGCATAAGATAACCCATTGAAGATTGTCGTTTTGGAAGGGAAGGAATCTTTGTTGCAAAGGGGGCACATATGCTTGAGCAAGAACTCCAAACAACCTCTAGAAATAGAAATGAATAGCAGTATAATCAGAGCTACATACTCTCCGAATTAATTGCATCATATGTAGCTGAGAAGAAAGATACACATTTGCCAGGTGAAAGATCATATGGATGTCTCGGAGTTCAAGAAGAGCAGCAGCCAGCAGAAAAGCAGCCACTTGGACATCAAACACAATGCCCCGGTGAAGTAACAAAGAATAGTGATTACTATTGCAACTGTATTTGAATGGCTAGACCCAATGCCGTTTTCCCTTGCTTGACCATGAGCCCTCCTGGTGGCTCAGAACCTGCCTCAGATATATAGTGCAGGATGTCCCCCGCGTGGCGGTCAACAATCTCGTGGATCTTCTCAAGGCCACAGGCAACAGCAAGCTGCAGCAGCACTGGTCGGGCTTCCCCATCCGCTCCATTGCCCATGAGCTGCAACAGGGTGCGGCACACCTCCCTGCTGACAAGGCCGGACTGGGCCCCTGAACAACATTCAGGAAGCTGTTCAAAACGACTAAAGCCAAAGCTGGCAGACCAAAAAAAAGTACATGGACCAGAGGAAAAGGTTTCATAGACATCATGTACTGGGAAGCTCCTTGAGCAACACCTGGAGATTGCTGTCAGCCCAAACAAGGGGAAGACATACTATGGGCAACCCCCTTAAGAACCTTTGAGTCTGAGTAGCTAAAGAATTTCTGCTTGAGGTCCATTTGCTCCACCAATATCCTATACCCTTCCACATGCAAGGTCATTTCTGTGATGACTGGCCAAACGATGGTCAATCCCAGAACTTTAAAGGCAGAAGGGAGCAAAGGCATCTTGAATGTTGATCCTTTCTGCATGTCGATTGAGGGTATCTACGCTCAACACAAGTGCACGTAACTCTGAAACGCTGGTTGGAATGAATATGTCTCACTTTTCACAGGGTCAGCAGGGTGATCAACTCATCCCTTGCTCTTCAGCAATTCCTTGTTCAAGGCTGCTCCTGGTAGCATGTCCATCAATAACGCAGCTGCAAGGTTTGCAAAAAACTGGAAGGCATGTAGAGTGCCTTGTACAGGACTGTATTTGCCCATGCTCAGTGGCATCAACACACTTTGCTGCTCTAACGTTCTTTCCAACTAACATGGTAAGCAAGAGGACAAAAATCCACCCTGCAATGCCAAAAAACAGCAACATCGCACAATTATTATGGCAGTGAATTTCCATCGCTGCCACAGTGGCAGCATTCCACAGCTATACAATCCCTGATGTACATGCATAAGTACGGCCGATGTGGCGATGTGGCGATGTGGCGATGCTGCTCTGCTAGACTAAACTGACATGCATTCCACATGGAGAAATGCAAAATCAAGAGCGCATAGCTAATTCTTCAATTGTTGTCGCCATCACAGAGCAATGCAGTGCATAGGCACACCTGGCCGCCACGCACCAGTCTTGTCACCCTAAAGGTTCAAATGCCCAGTTGCGTGCTGCAAAATGGGGTGTTGCATAGAAATATGATCTTGGAACATACACCGATGAACATACTCTGAATGTTACTCATTGGGCCGTTGAAAGCCTGAAAAGTACGGGAGGTTTGTTTGTGATGACTTTTTTATAACTGGAATTTTAAGCACTTCTGCAAGCGGAAGGCGCAAATAACCTGGTATGCCTGCCCATCATTGCCTTGTGGGTTCCTGCCATACAATGACGAATAGAAGCGAGGGCTGTCAGCCCAGCCCACCTGCCAGTCGCAGCATGTTGGCGACCACGCAAGTTAGCTGGTGCTTGACAGCAGGGCTCCCACACAGCTGCACCTCCCTCCAGCCCAGCCCAACCGCCAGCTTCTTCAGCAGGTCATCGCTGATGCTGTGCTGCAGGGTGCCGGCAGAATAGAGCAGACTGGACAGGACCACAAGGGTGGATGCCAGATGAGCGGCGCTGGTGCGGGACGCCGACAGCTGGTCCAGCATGAGGGGCATCCAGCTGGCCACTGGCACATGGGCCCCCAGAAGATGGACACAAGACACTAGACGCCCTGAGGAAACAAGAAGAGTCCCATGTCAAGATGACACTTCTTGCCTCTAAAGGCAAAGGTCCACTCGCTCAGTTGAGATCGCTGTTATGTACCATTGCCTGTGTGCAGACAATGCCATTTTACTTCCTGTTCATTTACACGAGTACTGCTTTGAACAATGATCATTTTTCCTTTTTAAGCAAGCGATGAATTCATCGTTCTTATGGCAACTCAGATGATAACAATTCCCAAGACAGGGTGTTCAGTGGAATAACTTTTGGTTTGTTAACCCTTCCGCATGGGAATATTTTACTGTTACGCCTTTTGCTCTGCATTTTATTTTTCAGAGCGTTCCTTTTACTATTTCACGTTGCTCTGCATCAATTCTGCTAGAAGAGCGTTAGCTATTTTATTTTTTTCTCTGCCAAAAAAGGCCAAGCATTATGTTGCTATGCGGAAGGTTTAAGACCATCAATAACTGAACTGACCAGGAAATATTTAACACTCTGCGTCCAACATCGAAAGACAACTCACGCATCGCATGACTTGTCCATCAGCGCAATCTCCTGGGCTTCACGCTGCCATGCGCTTTCTTGTCAGGCAGGAAAAGGCCAAACTACTTCTGTCTGAGCAGGAACAGCACCTGGATTCTCAACTGTGATGCAATACTCTGGATGCAATGTTGTGGAATAAATACGCACAGCCACTCCAGCACAGCACTGCATATTGTCTTGTGATTAAAAGAAGCAGCCATGCAAGGACACGCAGAGATATTTTTCGAACCCGCGATCTTGGCGTCCTCGTCCCCCACCGCTGTGCAGATGGCTGGCAGCAAAGTGTCCAAATGCTTTTCAATACCAGCCCCCGACAGTGCCACCAGTGTGTGCAGTCCCCTGGCGTTGGCCAGCCGATTGGTGACGGTCCACTCTTTAAGGGACTGCAGCATTGAGGGCAGGATGTCTGGAAGCAAGTGCCAAACCAGCCGCTGCGTCTGGGCTGAAGGCAGAGCCTGCAGTGCAGTGCTGACTGATTGAGCTGCTGCTTCAATGCAGTTTACAGAAAGTGCAGGAGGTTGATGAAACAGTGTCGATTGATCAAACTGTAGCTTCGAGCCTATCCATAGGAAGTGCAAAAGGTTGCAACTGCAGTGCTGATTGACAGAAGGTTTTCTGTCTTTGATTCCATTCTTACACAAACAACAGGAGAATGCAAGAACAACATTGATTGACCGCGCCACTGCCTTCATCCCATCCAGGCGAAGAAGTAGTAGCGATGAGCGGTGGAGCGGCATTTACACATTTGGCTTCTGATTGGGTGGCATTCAACTGAAATACAACAGACCACTGGAGCAGTGTGATTCTTGTCGAATTTACAATTTCATGACATTCATGAAGAAAAGGAAGCAAAATACGATTTGCTGCCATCAAAGACAACAAAGACGACAGTGCAATAGAGCATACACATGTGGAGAGCAGTGGGTAACCACTGGCCGTCTCGATGTCATTATCAGGGTTCCAAGGTTGCCACACAGCTACCTTGAAATGATCCACTGTCAGACGCACCAGAAAGATGCAGATTGTGAATAGTGGAGCAGACTGTCACGTTCCAATCACACTTCAACATTACTTTCCACAAGATGTTCAAAATTAGGCTTTTACACACCACAGAGTGTGTTTCTCCTGAAGGACCTAAAATGTTGCACATCCCTGGCTCCTACCGTGTAGGGTTTCCCCAGTAGCAGCAACAGCTCCTTTGCATACTGCTCGGTCGTTTCCGCATGTGCTGACGTGCCTGGTGCAGGTGATGCTGAGTCCACTTCCATAGCATCTTGTCTCCCAGTCTGCACACTTGATGTACATGTCTATCAATGCTACATTCTGACAATAGATGCTACATTTTGGTGACTCCCTTGCTTCCAGTCAGCAGCCACCTCTGTCTATGAAACTTGCTTTAGATGGACATCCCTTCTCTATTCTTGTTACTGAACTACACTGCCGAAAGGCGGCACAGGCTGTTGACATCAAGTTCATGCTGCTGGGAGCAGAGTGGGGCTTAGTGAACGCCATGTAATTAAGGAAATAATAACAATAATAACAATAATACATGTCTATCAACAACCCGCCAATCTCATGCCAGCAACCACCAGATCATGAAGGCGATGCCACAGGAAGTGTTATGCTTCTGCCCCATTCTGTGTCCATGAATGATTTCCCTACTACAATTCTGTGTTCTTGAACAATGACCACCACATTGCACTGCACAACAGCCGCACAGAAACCCCAGACATGGTCAGTCAGAATCCCTCCACAGGACTGCCGGCCCTCCCATCTGCACGGTCCCAATGTGTCAGTTCTCTGGCCTCGTTGCCACCACATCTGTCAACAACATGTCGCTCCCCCATTGATACGTGGATGCTATCACAGGCAGAGAAAACATGTACCAATTTGCCAGGAGACTGCCCCTGCAACAGCACCATTTTCTCAACAGATTTTTTTCTATAAAATGTGCCTGGCATTGCCCAAGAGCACAAGGACAGTGATAATTGTATTGACTATATACCACATCGATGATAAACAATGTAATCACCACCACCACCTGTGCTTGAAAGAACTACATCGCCACAGCAGGTGCATTACCCGAGATGTCTCTTCACTATCAGCCTGGTTGCAGTACGCCACTCCTGCCGAATCGATGAGAGCCAACGTCTGTGCTGCCAGATCTTGATCTTCATCCGTAGCCCCCAAGACAAGCAGGGGGAGTAGGCTGGCACCATAGGCGTCCACACATTCTGCTTCCTGTACACCCTCCCTGCAGCAAATAGGACACAGTAGATTGGTCATATCCTGTAGCAAAAAGCTTGGCACCACACATCCACTGAGCCAGTCAGCCACAGGCAAGACAAAATTGGTGCCAATATGCTGAGGCCCTCTCACTGGGGAAAAAACACACCAGCTCACAACTGCCTGGACTTGGTTTTCCCAGCATGCTCAAGGACAGGACTACCTCACATCTGGTTAAGGTAGTACAGAGTGATTCAGCCCCTGTGCCCATCGTCCTCTGGCTGTGCAGCGCGTTCAGCGCTGCTGAAAGGGAATTGGCCCGTCAAAACACTGACACCCACGAACTGACACACTGCAAACACACTGCAAGGCACACACACACACACACACCACAGATGCAGAGCCTGAACAACAACTGTAGAAAACAAGTGGCCTAAATGGATGGCAGTGGTCTCACCCACCTGTCTGCCCCCAACCACCCCGCGATCATCTCAAAACATGACTGTCTCACACCAAGCACCTTATCCAGCGCCTGGGGCTGCAGGGCTGGTGCGACCTTTTGCGAAACCATCCCAGCAGGCAGGCCCCTGACCACAAGCGCATCCAGCGCCTGCAAGCAGGCTGTCCGCACCCGAGAATGCTGGTGGCTGAGGCCAGCCAGCACTGCCTGGACCAGGGCCTCGCTGTGTTCTGCCAGCTGTGTCGCTGTGACAACGGCGCATAGGCGGATCACGGCTGTGCACCCTGCCTTCTTGACCTCGTGGAACTGGTCTTGGAGGGCACGGCAGATCAGCAGGGTGACCTCCGTCAGGTAACCTAAAGGGGGGCAGCAGGGTGTGTGAGTATGGTGTTTCTGTGAAACGAAATTCAGCCCTGCAAAAGAGAGCAGAAGACAGTGAGCAAGCCTCTAAGTACAACAGGGTGTGCCATCTTTGTTATCTGTTCATCAGATAACAAGGAGGCTCAAGCCTATGTTGCATTTCTTATGAATGGGTCCAGACATTGGACTTCACTGAGACACATGCGCTTGCTGTGGGGAATTAAACTTAATAGCAGTGTGCCTATGTCCTGCTGCAGAATTTCGAACGACTCATTCCGAAAATGGTGCCAGTGATGCAAGATGCAACGTGCGAACTGGGTTTCCATCCTGGTTTCAAGAACACCTTATGTGAGACTGTTTCCAGATCTTACAGTGCAAGCACTAAGGTGTGTCAGAGCTTGCCCACAAACTCTCTACAGATTCACAATCAGCACAAATACAGGATAAACCAACCGTCCCAAATGTGTTTCACTGAAAATGTCTGCCTTCTCAACAATTAACCTCAAAATGATCTTGAAGTGGCAACAATTTTCAGCAGACAGAACATCACCTGTCAATGGCTTGCAAGCCCATCACCTCGCAATGGAGTCAATGTCAAATTCTTCTAAAGGCAAGGGTTCACATGACCATTTTGGAAACACAAATTCAGATGCATGCACTGTGGCTCACCACTCTGCAGGTTCCCTGGGGTGTTCGACTGGTACATGCCAAAGAATGCAGCAAAGGCAAGTGCAGCGCGTCTTTCACCTGCCAAGGACTCTCCACCACGCTCCATTACGGGTCCCCCAACCAGGTGGACCAGTGCCAGGCGCACCTCTTCAGAGGACTCCAGCACAGGGGGGTACCCCATCCGTCTTGCAACTGCAGGCATCAGTGCCGGCAGCAGAGGGGCGATGTCCACCATTCGGCTGGCACCCACTGTTAGGAGGTGCAGGGCACGCTCGCGGCACTTCTCCACTGGATCACTGAGCATAGCAATGAGCGGGTGGAGGAGGGGGCCACACAGCAGGGCCTGTGGAACACAGATCGGGCTGCAGACAGGTCAGGGATGTCAATTTGTTCATTGTGTTGAGGCAAAATGAATGAGCACATGCCATTCACCATTTACCATCCACCCATTCACCATGCACCATCATGGCGAGTTGCAGGCAACTTGGTGTGTTTTAGTCATCTTGTGATGCATCGAATTGCCAAGGAACCAGACGTGTAGGCAGTGGGTTGAATTCTCGGTGTGGCAACTCTGATCACCTGTACTCGCTCACTGCCAGTGTAGACCATTCTACACGCTGTATTGTTTAGACCGCTCTACCACAGTGTTTGAACATTTGTTTGTGCAACTTGAGTGTTGCAATGCAATGCGTGTTGCACCACTGCTGAAGTTAACTGACCTAAAACCCATGTCCATATCTGAGCATCACCAATCATTGGATCCACATGTATTGTTCAAACCATGCTCTGTCTGCTCATCCCTGACTGCACAGCTGCAATGTCCCAAATCCACCTGAAAGCTGTACACATCGATGCACATTTTTTCTCTTCTTGCAGTTTAAAAGCGTCGCTTGCTGTCCCAAAAATCTCAGAGACATTTCTGTCAAGCTCTCATCTCACTATTGTAGTTGGGAAACAACTACCAGTCATTGCCCACTATATGGATGCCCATCAAATAGTCTGATTCTTTTATTCAAGAATAATTCAATAATCGTGGGCTTCTGGCTCCAGCATGACTTTTCCACCCAAGAGATAAGAATTGAGGAGGAATCTTTGTAGCATATGTGATAGATTGCAGAAGGGACTGGTCATCGCCCCGAAGTTGCAAGTTCGACACTTCGTTGTTCTTGGCTAATGTGCTGAGTGCAAATTCCACACGAGTCCCTTTGCTAAGGTTCTGGATCCAGTCCTCAGGGAATCCACAACTCCCATTCCAGTCTTCTCCAAATTGTAACAAACGACCCCCAAAATCACTTCTGTTTGGAACAAATTGAGCCAGAGAATGAGCCACATTTCCTTGGAGACACAGATGGCGTGGGAGTCATCACCCAATTCCACTGGAACACCAAAACACCAACTTCCGCACCACAAATCACAGCATGTTGCAAGTTGTGTTGGCATGTTGGCATTTTGTGTTCGGATGCAAGGGCTGCATCAGCCCAACCTTCACAGCAGGTTACAGAACTGAATTCCTTTCCCCGGTATGTGACCTCCTATACATGAAATGTCCGAACGTAAGAATAATTGAAGTGACCATTCCTGTTCCTTACAGGCAGCAATTAACTGTACGACATGTTTCCCTTCCCACGAACTCGGATGACGTGAGGCTTATACTTTTTGTTGATGAGCGTTGTGAGCATTGTGCCCTTTGGACCCACAGCAAACTGAGGCTGTCTGCCCACCCGCAGAGACACATCCCATGACTAATGCATCCCTTCACACGTTCGCCTGAAAGGAAACATCAACTCCCACCTCCGCAAAAGGCAACAGCCACGTCCAGTGCCTCACCGCTTCGCCCCCCTCCTTTCTTCCAAACAGCCAATCCCCACCAGCACCACCCCGTCGCACCGAATGCACGCCTTTTCGCCAAACCCACAGCCCTCACCTGCAGCAGCTCGGGCGCCGCAGGCGGCCCTCCACCACCCTCCCCCGCCAGCACGCCCGCCAGCTCGTCGATCGCCCTGCGCCGTGTGGCCCTGTCTGGGTCCGACAGGCAGTTGATGTTCCTCTGTAAGGCCGCCACTGCACACGCCACGTCCCCCGCGCCGGTCCCCACCACGTTGATCGACCGACGCTCCACCGAACCGGCACTGCAAGCGTCCGCCTGGGCATCCCATCCCCCCGGTGGTCCGGTTCCCTTGCCGGCAGGCGGGGCAGAGTTTTGGGATGATTGGTTATTTCGATCGCGTCGCTTGGCGTCGGGGCGCCTGGGCGCGGCGCTGGACTTGAGCTGGCGCCACACGTCCTCCACGGACTTTTTTTGCGCCATGGGGGCGGGCGGCCGTCACGCGGCGACGGCCATGCCACGAGCGGCGCGCTGGCAAACAGGGGAGGGGGCGAAGACAGGAAAGGCCGGGGGAAGGTGGTGGGCTGGGGGATTTGAGCTGGAGAGGGATTGGGGTGCGGGTTGGGGCGACCGAAAATGCTTTGGCCCACCCAGCCACCGCGACCCAAAATGCGGCGTAGTCAGGATACTGTTGGGAGGAAGGGTACTCAAGGGGCTACCCACTTCCTTGCCCCTGACCGGGTTGTTTGGCAGTGGGACATCCCGTCAAAGAGACCCGGTTCGATCCCTGGTCAGACGTCCTCTTTACCATCCGCACTTCAGCAGATACTACAAGGCAGCAATGCGGTGCGTCAGGTCATTTGATACAAGATTGCCGAGTTGGGTCGAGGCAACAGTTCGTCTTGGTGGCAGCTTAAGCTGCAGAGACTTCCGAGAGATTGTACAGACGGACGACTCCAAATTCGGCATTGTATCCCCTGCATCCGATGGTTGCATCCAATGGTTACAGTGCCATGACAGCGACTGTGTCAGGCTTGCACGAATGGACGATGGCATAGCGCACCAGCTGGCTTGGCAAGATGCATGGCTTGAAATCAGTAACTGTGCAGATTTGCGTTCAGCTTTCACACAGAGCTTCGGAATCGGTCCAAAACTTTGTGGCTTTTGCGTTGAGGCCGTTTGTGTTCTTGTTATCGACCACTGAGCCAATTGCGTCCCATAGCTACCCGTCTTATGAAAGAGACCCAAAGTAGCACCTGTGGAGGTGCTATCTGCCATCCAAAATATGAAGACGGGAAGAAGAAGAACATATGTTGAAGAAACGAAGAAAAATTTGTAAGATCGTCGAAATGAGTCCGGAAATATGTCGATCTGTTGAATCAGCAAGATGAGATTTTTTGCGTATTACACCCGTTCGTTTGAAAACACATGATCAGAACAGTGTGGTACAACCAAGTGCTTCTGTTTAAAATGCAGTCAATGGCAAAATTTAGATACGCGTATTTCAAGTCGACTGTCAGGAATGTTTTCCCTAGAGCCATATAATCTGGCGAGATAAAGCCTGCGAAAAATGCAACTTCTACACCGCAAAACCTACAGAGCTGGGCGCGCTGTGGATGCAGCGAGTAGTGAGTGGCAATGCTAACGTTAAAGTGGCAGCGAAGTCCGCAGATATCACAGCCAATTGCAGTTCATGCTTGTATTGTGGCGTCGTTGTGACGATTAGCGATGAACACCGTAGTTCTCCGCCTTGCCAGCATCAATGGATCCGGGGTTATTGTGTGCTACCCAAACGCGCCACACGGTGAGGTAGAGGAGATGGCGTGCTCACGTGAATTGCGCCATGGGTTGGTTGGACACAGGTGCGGATTGATTGACTTTGCATGTCGTTGAGTTTGTTATTGTGAAAAGTTTCCCACATATTTAGACGTAGTTTTTTTAAGTCCAAACAGAACTACAGAATAGTACACGTATCATCATGTATTCGAATTCTTAGCCAGACGCATCTGCTCCCAGCCTGGTTCTATCGATCAGAATGAGGTGTTCCAAGCATTTTCAATGACTGTGAGCTAGCAATGGCTGGAGGCGTCTTGACTCGCATATCATCGAAAGTAAATGACTTGATTCCATCGAAAGCCACACTTGCGCCTTGGTGTTGAGGGTAAACTTGCGGTTGAACATTGTGGATCGCAATCCATCTAGCCATCTTTCTGACATTATTCTAGCTCTTGTTCGCTTGAACCCGTTCCCTTTGCATCAAAAAAAGCATGTATGGGCGTATGCATGTATGCATGTACATATGCATGCATACACGCATCCACGTATGCATGTATGTGTGCATGCACAAATGCACGCACAAACAATGCATGCTTGGCATTTGAATGTCGAATGCCTCACTTACTTTAACACTTAGACAAATGTTTTGCAACAAAAGCTGCATTTCCGGCGCCCACACCACTACCATCGAAATCTAGACCCTTGCCAGCCTCGCCACTCTGCACGGTTATCCATAATGGATGCAGATGTTGCAACTGCCGGTTTCAACATGGTTTGAATGGACTATCCACCACCTGCTTGAACTCGATTATTTTGCAATTCAAAAAGACTGCAAGTATCTCAACCAACACTCTTCTTCCAAGATGAGTCGCAGAAAGACGCGGACCCACCCATAGCCTTGAGTACCCCATAGGGGTTTCCCCCCAGAATTCGTTGCAATGTTCATGGCTTCGGTAAAGATGCAAGGGAATTCCTGAAGTGGACAAGATGCCTGGTCGCTGCAAATACTCTGTAATGTGCATCCTATGATATTTAAGTTCGGACATGAGGCTATCCACACGAATCCTGTCGTTCAAATTGAAATGTTCGAGAGAGAAGCAGCGACATACACGCGACCAAACAGAAATTTTGGGAGTACAATTCCCCGCGGAATTGCACCCATCGAGGGGCCCTTGCATAGCTCAAGCGAGTGAGCTCATTAACGAGGCGAATATTCGCTTGACCCCGCAAGGGCCGCTGCATGCTTTTCTCGGACAAACGCGATCAATGTGGATTCCTCTCTGGGTTGCTCTCCCAACAATCGCACCTAAACCTACGCTCGCACCCCCTTAGGACCCCGTAAACGCAGCCGACAAGGCGGACATGCACAAGGCAGCCCCAGATCTCTGGGACGGCAGCAGCACTTCCCCTACCGACCCACCTGCCTGCACCCCCCTATAGCAGTGCGCGGCGCAACAGACCCAGGCCAACAGCGCCAGCCGCCTACCGGAGCCGCACCAGCAGGGATCGCCTCGCGACATGCAGCCCGCCACGGGCCGGCGGCCGACCGTGGCGCCCGGCTGCGTCGGCCGACCGACATGCCCGGCGGCCAGGCTGCCGGCGGTCCGGCGGGCGCGCTTCGGGCCCTCGAGGCCGGGGCTGGGCGTGCCGTTGCTCGAGAGGGTGGCGCGCGCGGAGAGGGCTGACAACCCGGAGTCCTGGGGCGAGGATTTGAACCCGTTCAAGCGGAAGGACAAGGGCAAGGAGGTGGGTGGGTGGGTGGTGCGGGAGGGGTGGGGTGGGGGGCGGGGGCACGAGGGGATTGATCCGGATGGCGGGGCCCTGGCAAGTGTGGTTTCCTGGTTTCGATGTCGTTGATAAGGTGTTTGATTAGCGTGTTCTCTGCGCGCCTTGTTCATGGTTTGGTTTTGGGAACGGGTACCCCGTTGTACCGGGCCAAAGCGTACACGATGCGGGCGACCCGGACGAAAAGAGCTGATCAAAGCGGTCTTCATCGACAGGTATCGTCAAATTCAACAACGTGTGTTTCTTTTGCAAATGCGATGAGTGGTTCATGCTCTCGTCGTTGAGCTTGCCGTCGGCATGCCTTTTGTTTGATTACTCGTGCCTGTGCAAGGTCCCCGCTTCATCTTTCAAAGGCAAATTGCAACGTAAATTGAAAGGTATTTTGATCATCAGGTCAAGGGGGGCGTATCATTCATAGATACAAGGGCATCGTTTTACCCTTGGGGCAAAGGCAGTCAAAATGTGAATGAACGCATCAATGGCATGCAACGTGAAGACTGGCCCTAGATGATCAGAGAGGTTCAGTGTGCAGGCGTTTCGCCTGAATCTTGCAGTGCCAATCAGGCGACCACCCCAAACCCAATGTCATCAGAGCACACAAGAGCGCACAAAGCACAGAGGAGGTAGTCAAAGTCGGCTTTGGGTTGAGCTTCCATCCTGTTGCCCTCCTGGCACATCTTAGCGTGCTTTCCCTCGATCATCAGACACATGCCACTCCTATGGCTGTTGAGAAACTTCCCTCGCCTTCCTTGCAGGATGCAGCCAAAAAGGCTCTTGAGGAGGCATTCCAAGGAAAGAGGGACATCTTGGCCGACCTGGACACAGAGATGGGTTCAGGGGGCGCTGATGGTCCAGGCAGTAGAGGGGGAGGTGGCGGCGGTGGTGGTGGCAACTGGTTTGAAGATTTCTTTCAGGGAGGGGGCTGGCGGGACACCCTTGGCAACTGGGGAAGGTTGTTCATGAAATGGGTCTCTTCGGCCATGAAGACACTGGGAGCCATCTTCCTTTTCTTGGGAGTGGTAAGCCTTTCTCTCTGGTTGTGTAGTAGTTGGCCTTGTGTTGTCCTTTCATGTGCAGTCGAAACCTTTCCCTTCTTGTTTACCAGCTTGCTTTAAGTTGTTGTGGGTGCTGAGGTGAATGCTCAGCGTGGATGGGACTTTGCATTGAATTTTATTTCATGCCCAGGTGCAGGACTTGCTTTGATCATATATGTATTCCTTCATTCTTCTTTGCTAATGTGGTGCACCTGTGTTTGTTGCAGCCAGTGCTCACATTTGCCGGGGCTTGTAGTGCAAAGTAGAATGTCATGCAATTGGCATTCTTCTTTTGGAGAAGGTTGTTGGCCTCTGTTCCACTTGGTATGAGATGCTGCAAGAGTATTAGAGTACCCATGGAAAAGTGTGTGATGATTGAGGGCACGAAGAGCAAGTAACAAGCAAAGATTATTAACATGGATAGTGAGAAAAACTATACCTGATGGAGCATTTGAGGACTGTGGAAACCTGAATGGATCGGCATACAAGTTGTGTTTTGCATTAGCCCAGGCAACGATTTTGTATCAAGAGTGAACACTTGTTGCTAAACACAGCACAGGCACATATCCTAGCATTTGATAGACTTGCTAAGAAAACTCTTATTACAAAGGTGCAAGAGCAAGATAATGTGCAAATGAATGCTGTCCAAGGTTGGGTTTTGGGGATTTAGGAGCCCTTGTTCAGCGGTAGTGACGACTCGTTGGTGGTGTGTCTCTAAAATGTGTCAGAGTCTGCTTTGCAATGACTGGTAATCTGGTGAATGAAATAGACATTTATGGATTGTCGAATTTGGCAAGTTACAGCTTTGTGTAAGTTGGTTTATTACACAGTAGGGCTGGGGTTTGCAACATGAACTCTCAATTGGATGAAATTTAGAATGAGATAAGACTTGCCCTCATTTGCATGGAAGTGTGGACTGAACTGCTGCTGTGTGTCTGCACATTTGCAGTCAACCTGCTGCCAGCAATTAGCCAACACTCCCTGCCTCTGATGCTTGAGCATTTGCATCCTGACCTTTGAAATCGAAGCATCGTTAAGCAGAGTCTTGAGTGAAATTTTCGTTTAAGCGCACAGACAAACGAAGCAGCAAGTAACCCAAACTATGGGACTGTGCGAGCGGCCTGCAACCTGACAAGTTGTGTTGGCTGTGCTTTGCAGCTTCTACTGCTGAATGTGATCGGACCATTGTCAAGGATGGCCCTCAAGTTTATTCGCGTTTTACTCAGGTATGCCCCCAATATTGTTTTTTGGGACAGCAGTCCGGTGGCAGTGTCACACTATGACAAGGCACCCCTCACTATTGCAGCATCTTGTGGATCTTGCAGCAATGACTGTGTATTGTCCTGCTGCATAGTAGAACACTTTTGTTGCAGAGCACTATTGCCAATTA